>OMLF01012643.1:59539-91876 GCA_900302615.1 Holocentrus rufus | reverse complement strand
AGAGAGAGAGAGAGAGAGAGACAAAGCTCTATTGAAAGTGTGGCTCATTATTACTGTCTATAATATAATAATTAATTCTCTAAGCAAACTGGAAATGTCAACAGAGAGAGAGACAGACAGTTCAAACACCACAACAATACTACTACAAGGATATGTGTGTGTGTGTGTGTGTGTGTGTGTGTGTGTGTGTGTGTGTTACCTTTATGGAGAGGTCCTCTTTACCCAGAGTGACCTTAGCCTTCACTGGCGGCAAACCTTCTTTACTGTTCTCATGAAGCTCCACCGTGGCCCGCATGGAGTTCTACACACACACACACACACAGACACACACACACACACACACACACAGAGTTAATTACCTTAGCTTCAGGGATTCTTACAGGATTGTGGAGATCACATTACACTTTAATCACACTTGCTGACCGGCAGCCTGGCATGTTGAAGGCGCGCTCACCTTGAAGAGCTCAAACAGCATGTGGA
This sequence comes from Holocentrus rufus, assembly GCA_900302615.1. Classification (NCBI taxonomy): domain Eukaryota; kingdom Metazoa; phylum Chordata; class Actinopteri; order Holocentriformes; family Holocentridae; genus Holocentrus; species Holocentrus rufus. Next base: position 91,396 of record OMLF01012643.1, on the reverse strand, counting down.
ACAGGTGAGAGGGCACGTAGACCGCCTGGATGGGCTTTTTTGGGGCCTTCACTGGGACACGAGGAGACAGGGAGGGTGAGACGTCCATGCACATACTCGCAAATATCATGTGTGAGCGCATGCATGCACACAAACACACACACACACACATCCTTTGAAGCTAATGAGATGCCGCATTCTGAACATTGTAATCACTGAAGGTCTAAAATCTTCACTCCCGCCTCCCACAAAAACGAAAAACCACAAGCTCGAAATAGAAGGAGTAACAGAACACACTGCTATTTCACCGCTACTTTTCTGCAGATTACTGTTGTTTTAGCGAGGAAAGAGAGGAGTGGTGGGCTCGATGGGTGGACGGGCGGACAGACGGATTATATGTATATTCCCCAAATGAACAAACGCGTCTTACTGTTGAACTCCTCAATCTTCAGCTTGGGGGCGGCCAAATAGTACTTCTCACACAGCATCTTGGCCGTGTCATAGGCATCTGACAGGAGAGAGGCAACACAGACAACACAAGGCAGTGAGAGGCTGAACGAGATAACTGGTTTATTTGGATTCCTGTCAGAGGTCAACAATGTAGCTCAATGTTCCTCCAGGTCACGCATAGTGCAGCTTTTTGTCCTGAGGGTGCTGCAGGGAGAACTGCTCCGCATATACATTGTGCCAAAAAAAAGAAAAAAAGAAAAATCTGATCATGTAAACGTGCAAATGTAGCGCACATACTTTGCTGTGTTTGCTTTGGGTCAGAGTTGAGAGTGGTAGGAGTGATACAATGCATATCTCCGTTGACTCCTTTTCCTAGCAAAACTATGCAAATATTTGGCACAGCAAAGGCAAAGCTTTCGATCCGCAGATAAAAATAGATTCACAGAGGTGACAGAATATACGGTCAGTGACTACTGTTCAAACTATGGCTACGTTTCAGTCAATAGAAGGACAAGTGGGCTTCACAGAAAACTCAGGACAATCTACAAACTGTAGAAAAGGCAGCACCCAAAAAATGTTTTTTCATTTCTTCATTGCTTGATTTTTGCTCCATTTTTAACACAGCCAGATTTTTTTTCTATATTTGCAATCATTTCATTCAGTGATGCTCCTTTGCATGACTAGGTCATGTTTGATGCAACCAAGCCTGTAAACTCTTGAGCTCACCGCTGACGACTTCAGCCACGTTGCAGGTGGGATCGATGCTGCCGATGTGTTTTGGATGAGCTGGGTTGGTGTCATTGCCGAACAGGAGAGCTGAGCGGAAACACAGGGTGTGATACAAAATGTTCATTAGATTTTATAGGATTATATCCATGCCCTTTAAAGTAATCAATCTAACAACAAAGCAGATACAGGCCAGTGGTGAAAAAAACTCAATCAGAGAAGAATTAAAAAGTTTAATTATAGAAAAACAAAGACTGAAGCCAATCATGTATCTGTAAAGACAGACTCACTGTGCTGGTTGATGAGCATGCGGAAGGAGATGCGGTTGGTGTAGAAGCGATCTAAGAAGTACTGGATGTTGCTGCTGATGAACGGGTCAAAGCCGAACTTCTCCTTGTACTCGATGACCCCCTGAGCCATGGTGGGAACGACGTCGTTATGACGGTTACGGATCTCTATCAGCAGCTCCAGGAAACTGCAGCGGGAGGAGGAAAGGACGGATGGATAAATAAATGAACGGATGAATAGATGGATGATTGGATGGATTGATGAACATATGCATGGACAGATGGATAAACAGATAGATGAATATATGGATAGATGGATGTATGAATAGTTAGATGGATGTTTGAACAAAACAAAAACAAGTGATGAAGGAAAATGCATCAAAATCAACCAACCATACACACTGATCAATGACATTTTGACGTTATTTGTAGATCATTATTTTGTAAATCACACCTACATAAACAAACCTATTCTTTATATATGATAGTTGGAATAGATGTAAAATAAACACAAATTTACCAGCAATTCAATCTGCATAAAGCAATTACACTTTTCCTTGATCAAACTCCTTGCATGTTAGATGTTGCACCATCTTTTATCTCTGACTTTGAACCCATGCAAAAAGCTCATTCAGGATGAGCACTGTGCAATATTTAACTGTCCTTTCATTTTCCGTTAAGCCGAGCAATCATAGTCATACCGGCTCATTAGCAACTGGCAGCCGGCTCTCTAAACAGGCTTTCTTATCCAAATCCCTATCTGTGTCTGTCTGTCGTGCATCACATGGCCATTGTTGTAGTATAAATACACACCGCTAGCCGGCAGAGATTTATGTTTATTGCAGGTGATTAGCTACAATGAGGGGAGGATTCAAAGCAAGGACGTACAACCTGCAATAAAACGAGTGGATGTTTGACTTTCGATACTCCGCATGGATGAGATGTGCTTAAGGTGTGTCACTCACTCATTCAGAGCGTGAGGGTCCTCTGGTTTTCTGTTCTCGTAGCCCAGCAGCTCCACAAAGCTCTGCATGTACCTGACAGGCAAGCAAACAAAGGTCAAAGGGCGGCTGTCTCGCGCGCCGGCAGATGAACTTATCATCTTGCAGCGGAGGGCGCGCCGCCGCTGTATTAAGTGTATTCCTGGAAGAGCCGCCTCACCATTTCTGGACCAGCCTGACGGAGGGCTGGCTCAGCAGGTTATCAGGTAGCAGGTTGACCTCCCGCATGGTGTTGGCCAGCCGCACCGGCAGCTCCTTGCGCAGGAACATGTACGACGTCTTCTCACACGCATTGTCCCGCCCTGACAGAGGATCACATTTGGTTTCCGTCAGAGCGACAGCACTAAAAGGGTCCCGAACTGATTTTGTTTCTACTTAAGAAGAAATATATTCAGATATATTCCCCACATCTGACCATAATGGCTGAAGGATTCCAAAATCCCCCAGCTGCTTTGACTTTTTAACAAACCATATTTATCTCTGCTGCCATGTGAAAACCTTTTAACTCCAAATTTAGTGATTTTTATGTTTCCGCATGATTACATTGTCCTCTATGGGTTGTCAAAATCCTTCATCCTCTTGGGCTTATAAAACCTACAGGGTAAAACACAAATGGATTGTCATGAAACTAAAAACAAGGATGTTTTTGTTAAATCCTGGGATCATCCAACAGCCAAGAACCGCCAAGTAATCTAACAAAGTGACAGATAATTTACAAGGATTTGGCTGGCAGCTGCAGCTGTTAATTTACAGCCTCCAAGGTAATCCTGAAATTTAGCTTTTTTTTGGCTGGAATTGTGTTTGATGTGTGCCAACATTAGCTTGAACATCCGAACCATGCGGGGAACTGATAAATCTTCCTGACCCAGCGGAAGCCAAGCGGAAGTCGTTTGGAGAGATAAGTTAACAATGTGCGGGTCATGTTTAAAAAACTGGAAAGAGAACAGAGAAAACCCACAGCCAAATTTCTAACACCCAAATTAATATTCATCCATAGATTTGGCAATTGTTGTTTCCACACAGAAATAATAAACCAACAAAACAAGGTCGGTCTCGTGTATTTGTAGACACACACACGCTCACGTGCACACAGACCCTATAATCCTTCAGCAGGGAAATGGTAAAAGAGAAAATTAGACTCCATTACAGTGTTGTCCTCTCTCTATTTCAAAGACTCTCAGGTTCCACAAGCAACAATGGTAAAACCTTGGCAAGTCAATCAATACAAAGGAAACTTTGTAGTGCTACAGCAAACCTGTTGAACCCAGCATACAGCTGCTGAGTGGAGTAAAAGCACAGTGTGTGATGGTGTATATCCTGGTGTGAGTGACTTCAGGACTCTAAGAGGGGAAGAGAAAGTAAGAAGCAGAATGTGCTGCCGTCTTGCTTTGGCTTTGAAGTTACAACAACAGAGGATTTGGCAGGGTGAAGAGGTGAAGGGAAATGGGCTGTAATAGGCAGGGCTTCCCCTGAATCAGCACGGCCAAGTCACGGTCGAGACTCGTGAAGTCTTAAAATGTGGCAACGGGTGAAACCACCTCATACTGAATCAGGCCTGGGATGACGCACGCATTTGTTCATTTGTTCATTCTTTTTCTTTTTTTTTTTTTTCACCCCACTGTTCTCTTGACATGCATCGAGTTTTGATGATGACAAGAGCCAACATGTGTTTGTTCTTAATGAAGTGTTGTTGCATGTTCGCAGCGCCTAATATGCTCTCCACAGCTGTGAGTACAAATTACATAATAGACTCTGTTTAATCAGAGATGGATTAAGAACAGCCTCGGCAGCGGCGTTGACACCAGCACGCTTTGAGTAGTAGTGACAAGTGTGCCACTCACTGGATGTTACTTTTCGTGACTCATTTCACGGCGTAAGATCAATTAGTGACTCAGCATCAGTGATGTGGTAAATAAAAAAGTTGGGAACCTATGATCTCTAGCTGGTGGGTGTCATGTGGTTAAAATAAGGAAATTGCTGATCTGCGCTTTGGTCCTTATAAGACTCTATTTTCATAATTTGCAGAAGTTTTAAACCATAAAATCAATTCATAATTTCGGCAGGTTTATCCTCCACAACATCTCTGCCCTGCATGTGGTAGCTTGTTATAGTCTGGGTGTGCTTAAACCTACCTGTCATGCCTGTTATAGACAGGAGCCAGCATGGCACTACATGCTCTGTTATGGGTGTAATACAAGTAAACAGACAATTCTCACACCGGATCAGATCATAACACGGTATGCTGTTTCATGACAGCTTGTAGCAGACTACACTGTTAATAAAGGCCTCAGCCGGACCAGATCCACAGAAATAATGGGGTAAATAATGCAAGAGCCAATAGCCATGAGTCCATAACAAGGCCGTTGCTTCTCCTCCTTAGCAGCTGCTCATTCCTGCTGAGGAGAAAGACGGGATTACAGAAGATGACAGCGGGGTGACAAGCCAGCAAGCTTGTCCTCTACTCACCAAAATCCAAAAACTGCTTGATGGAGAGCGGGGACGGCGAAAACCTGGAGTAGTACTCGATTTTGGGGTTGGTGTTTTTCAGCAGAGAAATGAAGGTCCTCATTGTGAAAGTTATTGATGATGGATCTATCCGTGGGAATGAGATCAAAAACAACCTGACCACCTCACCCGGTAATGCTTACAGTCGGACGCGGTGCGCTCCGTCAGCGGCCACATTGGCTCCGGTCAGCGCGCGCAACAATGTGATGATAAGCGTCCATAAGATTAAATGACAGAAGAAAGATAATATGTTGTCCAGAGGGTTTCCTGTAGCAACATTGTTGCACACTCCGATCCGCACACTGATGTCAAGTCGGATCGGAATGAAAGTGGAACTTCCGGTTATTTCTTCCAAAATAAAACGTGATGAGCAAACTGGTATTTTGATCACACAGTGGGATACCAAAAGTAAAATAGAGATATATTTAGATATAAATATGTTTTTAGGCTTACAGTTATTACAACTTATTTTTCCATACTCTTTATGTTATGTTTCCTTACTTTCATAAGCCTAGATCCTGCATAGGCTTATATGCACTTGTAATATTATCCACATAACGATGACAGGGCTACCAGCTTGAGAAAGTCCATTATTTCAAACCATCCTAAATATTGAAAAGAGTCTGGGTTTGAACTAATCCGTCTGCTGGACTCAGTTGCTCACTCTGACTACTTTATAAAAGAGCTACTTTTTGAAATTACACCAGTATTAATATTTTAATACCAGCCATTATACTTCTACTTATAAAATATCAGGGAAGTAACAATACTTGTACTTGAGTATGATATTCTAGTAGTTTTTACACCAATGTCAAAATGCCTTGCAGTTGCAGCGGTTAATTTTTTTTTTTTTTAAACTATATTCAACTTCCTGTATTTGTGCTGGCTTGTCCGTGTAACTTGACGTACCCGAACAGCGTAGGTCTATATTCTCAAGTCTCCAGTCAACCGCACTTGACTGAGGCTGTTGAGTCACTGCTGCGATTGGATTAAAAGCCGGAAGTGTAAAAATCCGAGAAGCCAATTGGAGGGATTGTTTGTTAATCATCTCTTTCCCATGCCCATAGCCAGTAGGAAACGGTGACGATTTGGTTTTGAAAAGAAATGATGTCAACAGACATTTGATACAAGTTTAAGTACAGTTTACAAGAATAATTTCTTGGCATACGGTTACATAGACTGTTCTGGTTCTGTTTATGCGCCAGAGATTCTTTCACTGCAAATATTAAAACTGTCCACATATTCACATATTGACATTAACTCAACTAAATGGCTGTTACAGTTTATAGACGCGCGCGTGCGCGTTTGTGTGTGTGTGTGTGTGCCAGAACCTGGGTCCTACTGCCACCTGGCGGCGAACCACAAGACTTACTATTCAAGTGTGACAGACCAGCTGAGGAAGAGAATTGAGAATAACAACAAACAAATGGAGCAACACAAATTCAAATCTGATATATTATGATACTTTTTTAATGTTTACATTGTTGAAAAGGATAACGATGACAGTGGAGGTTCAATGTTTGTAACACACAATGCAAGACAAAAATACACTGACTCTTACATCCTAGTTATGTAATACTGGCTCATATACAACCGGCCATCATGATAAGATGAGGGATATAAATAAGCCCCTTGACTTGAGCAAATCCATGTGACCTCTTATGTGTTTAAAAAAATTACATTTCATAAAGAGAGCACAAACTGCGGGTCAAGTAAATCCTGCTTGACCCCGCAGTGTCAGATATGTGTGACAGGCCTGTCCTGTCAGCTGAAGGCGTCTGTGCAGCTTTGGAGAGGGTCAGCGAATCCACAACCCTTAACAGAACACCCAGAGTCATTCAGTGGTCACTCCAAGTGCATCTCTTGGACAGTCGTCATTTCCACACACACACGCGCACACACACACACACACACACACGCACGCACGCAAACTTCTCATGCTTCCACCGGCAATACGACTATCTTGGTGTTTTCCTTGTCCTCTGGATCTTCTTTAGGTAAAGGGTCATACCGTCGGCGATACAGCAGACGTGTTACCAGTGTGATGATGAACATCTCGAGGATCAACAGCTGCTGACTCATCACTAGAGAGAGATGGAGAGAGAGAGAGTGTGTGAAAGGAATGGATGGATATATCGAGTAAGTGCCAAGGAAACATTGCAGATGGAAAGTTGTATAGAATGGGATGAGTGTTGACTCACTGTATCCTCTCGCCCTGGAGGAATAGGGCGGGGTGCAGGCGATGGTTCCATTCATAGCCAGGATGTTGATGACTGCAGACTGCAACTGACTCAAGATCAGCACCAGCTAAACAAACACATACACAGACAGACAGAGAGACACACATTACTCTGACAAACCTGTGAAAAAAAAAAGCTACCGCCCCACAACCAGACATCTTGTTTGAATCAGGTGTCTCCTTACAGCCAGGCATAGTTTGTAAATAGCTGTTTGTGAGTGTTTGTATTCATAAGGCGTGTGTGTTTGATGCGGTGCCTGACCTGGTACATGGCGTACTTGGGGATGATCTTGAGGCTGCGCAGGGTCTGCCTCAGGTGCATGAATGTGATCGCTACCGGCCACAGGGCTATGATTGTCAAGACGCCCACAAACGGGTTAATCCATATGGCAGCACCAGTAATTTCCATCTGAAATGAGATTACAGCCAGGAGGGTCAGTAAGAAAGAGGAAAGAGAGAAAGAATAAGAGAGCGAGAGAGAGCACGCACAGTATTAGGCAAATATGTAATTCCCTGTGTCCACAAGGAAAGACAGAGGGACATTAATCGGACTGAAGAGATACAAGACAGGCGTAACACTGTAGTTTTACATTTGTTAAGCTCCAACACCATCATTCATTCTTCATACTTTGATTGTAATAGCGCTTAAATTGGTCGTTTTGAAGGCACCATTTGTCAGCTTATTTTCCACAGTCAAATTATTCTCTCCTGCAGGCCAGCAGGCTTTACATTTCAAATGAAAAATGTCCATGCACTATAGACTAATGCCTCTGTTCATTAACAGTGGCAGTTTGGTGGCAGTTTTGGACTCATAATTTAAAGGCAGTAAGGTGTTTGCACACTTCTATTTCACTCTGCCCACTGTATTAAGCCTTTCCAAAGGTCAGCAATTGCAGTGTTTCACATAAAAGGATTACTCATCATTTTGTATCTTACTAAAATGCCTATAAATAACGCTTTCTTTCTTTGCTAATACTCTAAAACAAAGTATTTAAAACTTGTACTTGAGAAATGGTGTAAATGTTGATCACTGTTGATTATGGCCTTGAATGGGACTCGTACTGGTCTGGTCTTTCTCTAGATCTGAGTCTCGGGTTAAGGGTCTTGACTACAACACTGCTCAATTCTGCCACACTGCATTGTATTTACATTTTGATCAACTTCTGTTGCTGTAATTCTGGTTACATTTACTGTAGCACTCTTTCTTGTCTTGTTTCTCGCTGTTATATGATCTGATTTGACAATGCATGGCAAACCTCATGCTGGTAAAGCTAATTGAATGCAGTATTTAGAAAGAAAGACAGGAAGGCTGAGGAAGAGACCTAGACTGAGCAGAGACACGCAGGGGCCAGAGTGTGTGTTTCATTAAATGTGGTTGAGTCATGAGCGATGGCGTGTTTGTACCTGTGCAACAGAAGCAGAAACAAAGGAAGCTCATAACTATGCTTTTTTTGCAATTGTATGCAAAAGGTTTAGAATCGATGTATTTACTGGACACTTTTATCCAGAGCAACTTGAAATGGGTGCAACAGTAGAATAAGCCTTCTAAATAATCCAAATGACAAGCAGCCATTGGTAAAGACTGTCAGGAAACAGTCAGGAAAATAGCACCCTTAAAAAGTTTTTACAACCACAAGGCCATCATGCGACAGTGAAGGAAAACAGGAAAGCACGTGGAAAAAGGGCCAAGGTGACATGTAACCTCTCCGTTCAATCAACTCACGTCAGCCAGGTCGAAGTTGTCATCGGTCCAGAGGACAATGGAGAGGACAGTAAAGACAATCTTCAGGAGAGCAAACTGGAAGGCGCCCAGCTTCAGCAGGAAGAGAGAACGCCTGGAGGTAAAACAGAGGAAAGTATGTTTTATGGTATGTGGTGATTATGGAACATGGCTTCATGCTCTGAACAACAAGGTGTTAGAGCGCTGTACCCTCTGGTGAACATTTCCTGTATTGTTCCTATGGGGTTTTTTTTCAAACAATGCATCTCAGGTTGGCAAAACAATGCAGCAGCAGGGCAGGGAGGATAATGGAGTGAGAACTTGTAGACACCCTTATTGACTACAGGCATGTCCAGATAAGCTTGAACAAGAAAGGCACCGATCCTCCCAGTGGGGAGCGTTATAAATTTTCGGTTTGTTTCATAACCAGACGTGTGTTTCCTAGAAGAATCTTGCCAAAATTTCCATCCAGTGGTTTAAGTTGCAACAACAAGGACAATGCTGACGCGAAGATACTGCTGGGAAACAAGGCATCAGATCAATGAATAAAGCTCTCTTTATTTGTTTAGCTTGATTCGCATTCTCGTCACTGTATACAGCATGCAGGCACACGCAGTCACTGAGTGCATGCATGTTTAAAAAAGGCCCAAACAGACTGTTGCCTTTTGCCGGACCACAGCAGTAAAAATATCCACATCTGCATTGCTCCCTTTGATTACCACAAAGCTTCTTGTTGTGGGAGAAGCATGTCGCCTATGTGCCTGTATTTGATAAATATACACAACATAACCATATTCAGAGTGTTTTTTTTAAATGCATCACGCAGGGGCAAAACTCAACCTTAATATGATGTGAAGGTGCAGCCAGTGGCCTCTATGCTAGCCAGTAGGGGGTGTGGTGGATCTGTTGTGTGTGGGGTGCTATGCAACACCCAATGGCCCCCTAACCCTGCACACTGAAAGAGTTCAACAACCAGGGGTGCATTCAACCTGCACTCAAAGATGTGAGGCGCTCCTCTCTGCTGAGTGTAACATTATGTACATAACGATCTATGAGTTTATGCAACATTCAAAGGTCTCAAAACTACATTGTTGAACCAAGCATGTGTTTGTTCCTCAACCTCAAAGTCCTATTCTCTCAACACATGGTAGTTGCCATCCTAGATGTTCCCTTGCACTACAGCTGTGCTGTATTAGTGCTGCAGGACGTCCCATTCAGTTGCCTACTGCAGGAATGGCACAGTTATATGGCAGCAGCAGCAGCAGCAAATATGTAATAAGTGTGGCTGCGCTTCACTCTGAATAAAAGTGTTATGATGACAGAGACTTTTCTCCTGCAGAAATCCACTGGGAAATCTTTGTTCATCACAGCTGCTTTGACACAACAGTGTGGTGTGATGAATGGCAACACTCCACACTCACTGAGAAGTGAATCCTGTCTGTGTGCTGTCACGTTGATTCCCACAAACCTCCTCTCAAATGCTGTTATGTTTTCTATTTGAGTCAGTGCAAATCAAAAGAGAAACTGTAGCTAAAATTATGTGCAGTCTGTTGTATTGGGACAGAAAGTTAAAGGTGATCTGTTTTGCTGTTGTCTGACTCATGTGGAATTAATGAGGCAACAGAACTTCGGCTTGTGATTATCCACCTTTCCAGGCCTCCATGCTAAGCTGTGTAAAATAAAAACAGTGGTAAAAAAGATTTGTGTGTTTGTGTATTACTGACTCTACAGTTAATAACCTAGACACCACTATCATTTAGCAATGCAATCTGAAAGAGCTTCAATTCTTCTGCAAAGAAGAAAGAAGATTTCTAAACGCAAATGTGCTAATTTGATAGAAACATATCCAAACAGACTTCCTGTTGTTATCAAAATGTGTTTAACTGAAGGGTGTGCACATTTATGCAATCGAGATATTTTTGTTTTCCATTTTTAATACAGTGCAAGCAATAAAGAGCCTATTGTTTATCCTTTATTGTGCTGTGTATGCAAATGAATGTGAGAGAGAAGAAAGTCTGATTTAAGGACTTTTCATTTCAGGCTCAAAGGACACTCAAAAGTGTGCAGACTTCTGATATCCACAGTACTCTCCTCTCCTCATTGTTTTACCGTGTGATGGCCACGTGCGGCAGGCAGGGGCAGCAGCAGCAGCACGGCCCCGTGCTGATCATCAGTTTGTGTTTGCTCCCTCGCTGCAGAAACGCCTCGTCGCCTCCCACCTCCTCCACCATCATGATCAGGAACTTGAACACCACGATAGCAAAGTAGCTACGGGGAAAACAGATGGATGGATGGTAATGAAGGGGGACGGAGGAGAAAGGGAGGGAGAGAGGAGAATCAGATTTCCGGGCAGGGAGAAAAAAAAATGAAATGCATATCTTTCTGTACCCATTACACAACACTATCTCTGTTTTCTATAACATTCTCAGCATGTTACGCAGTATAACCTTCCATGAGCCAGGACTGAAAAAACACACAGAGCGGCAAGAGATGGAGGGTGAGCGGGGGAGGAGGGCAGTGAAGGAGTGAAAGAGAAGACAGACCTACCAGGCAGAGGTCATATCAGTAAACATAGTGGCTCTGGGGATCCACATCCCCAGACATGACATGGTGGCAATCACCTGAAAAAGACAGAGACAGTCAACATGTATAAACACTTCTCTTTCAGCTATGCAAACATCAGGCATGGTGGAAGAGAGGCGGGCAGGTAGACTGAACAATGCCGACTTGGCTTTACAGTCCATCAAGTCAACACCTTAATGTCTCATTCAAACATAGTCTTCATCAAATGCCCCTTAAAAGCCCCCCAGCGGTGTGTTAGTCTTACCGGTGCTGCCCCATTAACCCAGATGATGGCGCTCTTCTTGTTGGAGGGCACCTTCCTATAAATATAGATGCATTCCTCTATGTAGACCAGCATGGACACTGCTGCCATGAAGGTGAGCACCGAGTACAGGATGATCCCAAAGAGGTCCAGGTCTGGAGGAAGACAGGAATGCATTACTCATCAAAAAAAAGCTGCTTAGCTGCTGGGTTATGATCAGTAACCCAGTAACCGGCTGGCTCAGTTTAACCCTGCTAAAGTCTTATTTTATGGATTTTATGGACCGTTGGTGTTTGTCCAGTCTGCCTTTTTTCCCGTAGGAGCACTACAGACAGAGGCCAAGTGGAAGTTCTTTCTCCTAAAGGTTTGTAACGACACGACAAAAAATATGTATTTAAATGTGACATTTAACTTGAGTATTACTATGAGTATTTTAAGTTATGATGATGAGAAAGAATAGCTGGCTTATAAACAGTAATTTAAGTTAGCTAATGTTGGCCAGCTAAGCTAGCCATCATGAAGTTAATTGCCTTGGGGGTATCCGTTAACATTGAACATCAAATAACCAGTGGTTCCTTTAAGTCTTTAGCCATGTTCAGATAGGATTTTTTAAATATATTTATTTATTTATTTATTTATTTTTATATAGAATTTGGGTAATTTTGTGTTTTACATGTGCCACGCTGTTATTATTTCTCTCTTCTGACAAACAGTAATTTGGGGCTCTAAATAAACTTTAACCTGAACTTGAACTCCTCCTTTGGAAAAAATGCAGCCCAGATAGGAGAAAGTCTTTCATTCATCTTTAATCTGTAAGTATAGATTTCTCAAAGGAACGATTGTTTCTCCACCAATATTATTTTATGCTGAGCACATTTAATCATGCTCATCCTTTATGCTTTTTGACTGGAACAAACATGGTGGATCACATGAAACAGTCAATGGATAAAAAACCATCAGAGGGACACCACTGCCCCCTGGCATTTATCATTTTATACTTTTAAAGACACTGATAAAATATTATTGTTAATTGTTCAAGTTAAAAATGAAATCTTATTAACATCTAACATCTATGATTGTGCAATGTATTCTCTATGTCAAAAGAAGCTAAAACACGGGTCAAATGATAAATGATCAACCCTGCTGATAGAGAGTAAAACTAAGCAGTCAGGTCAAAGTGACCCAGCGTGTATTTTGTGTTTGTTTTCTTTGGAGTGTCACCTTGAACAAAACAAATAAAAACAAACCAAAAAAAAAACAAACAAACAAAAAAAAAGCCCAAACTAAAGATAGCTTCGGGCTAGTTATAATAGGTGAATGGCTTCTCCTGTTCACTAGTCTTCACTAAAATGGGGTTACCATTGGTTTATCCCATGGGTCACAATTGTTTTTCAAAACAACGATAATAACCAATTTAGACCTGGATGTGGGTTCTCCTAAGGGCCGATAACATGGATGTTTTTTTTTGTTTTTTTTTGCATTGTTCAAGGGCCACCGAGTCAGAAGTGTCGGTAACACTGGGTTTCAGGAAACTGTGCCCCCTCGTTAATGATCTGTTATGTCAGTGAAAACAGCACAAACAGGAAACCAAACGCATGCATGCTCTAATGCCAAAGACAGACGCACATTAACTAATGAAAAAAATCAACTCGGCTACAATGAAGACACATGTAAGTGGGTGGGCTTGCACACTGAACAGCAGTGTAGATGAAACAAGAGAGGAAAAGCACTGCTCATTTCTTGGAAGCGCTTCTAAGGTTTTGGGACCTGGGCATTGGCTGCACTCATATGGACGCGATTAAGATGCTCATAAATGCAACTGGTCCAGAGAAAGCAAGAGAGGCGATGAATGATTTGGGATCACGTGGAACAGAGAATGAAAGCAAAGAGAAGAAAAAGGACATTTGGCAAATTGCTTCAAGATGATACTCAAATGCACTGGCTTAATGTCTCATTGATTCGCTGGTATCCCAGGTCATTAATGATTACACACACACACACACACAAACACACACACAGATTCTATCCTTTCAACAGGTGGTCCTACCTCACACCAGTTGCAGCTATACAGGCAACTTTCTGCAGTGATGGCAAGAGCCCCAACCGTAGAATATTAACTGTGCTAAAAAAATCTAATTCCTGCACTAACAAAATTGATCCAGATGTTAATACAGTGAAATCAAAATTTTCACCATCATAATGGCATGTTATTTATTGTCTCATTAGATACTAATAAAATTACATGGACAAAAGTGTCTTGAAATTTTTGTTTTTCTTAAACAGCATCTGTAGCCTGTTTAAAAAGAAACACATGCAAGCAGGCAATGCAAGGAGTCTGTGGATTACACATGATGATGAGTAAGAGTGACTAATAAAAAGTGAATAATCTATGACCTTTACTCAGTGGTCATCATAAGGTAATAATCAGCAATGTACATATAATAAATTTCACTTTGATTTTGTTTGTTTCAGTGCTCCAGTGTTTTCAGGATATTGGTTTGATACTAATCATGATGCATACTGAGGTCACAAAGACTCACGTACGTCTAAAACCAAATAAAGAAATATCGACAGTGAGTTCACGTGGGTTAACCTCCCGTACATCCCCGCCCTGAAAATGATCCAGAGTGTTATGACAAGTGAAAAGGGATAAGCTAATATTATTCAGAAGCCTAAATGGGGACATTACAGTCCTAAAACCACCCAAGTGAAATGGATTAAAAGGATTAGACCTGATAAATCTTATTAAAAAGTTGTAACTAGAACTAAATAAATGCAACTGAGCTCAGTCTGTATTAGTCATTTTAATTTGACTGTGGCTTATTTGGGGTCCAGAGACCTCTCAGAATGACAGAGGAGGCTTCAAATGATCCCAAAATTACTAATATGTACTAAATTACTGATATTGTATTGATTGTTAATCAGAAGAGTGAAAGCATGTAACAGGAGAGACTTTTTCATTATATGCTTCATTCTCCCTATCTCCCTCTTGAAACCTTGTACCAAATTATATATTAAAAAATTATATAGCAACATCTGATCCAAAAACGCATAAGCAGATCATACAAAAATGTTTGGGGACCCCTGCCTTCTCACAGATGCAACTCAGCCCAAGAAATGAGCTCCAGCAGTGGAAGAGGATCACTGCATGGCTTTACAGGGACACACTGTCCTGTACGCAACCAGAGGTTCCCAAGGTGGGGTCTGGGGACTTCCAGGGGTCTTTCAGGAGGTTTGAAGGGGAGCCAAGTAAAACTAAGAGGTGTTTAGTCTCTCCATTATTTAGCATACTTCCAAGCCGAGAAAATGTAAATGTATAGGGTGACTATTGTGCTACAGGTTGCAATCCCTCAGCTCAAATTCAACCTCTCTAAATTACAGATGGGGTTCCCTTGGACAAACTCTCATCATATTGGAATCCGTGTCTAATGCGGATTCAGTTTGGGGGGGTCCTTGACTTTAAGTATGTGGAACCTTGGTGCGGTTAAATAATTAAAGAAATCCCCAAGTTTGGTTTCTTGGGACGTAAATAGGGGGTCCGCGTACTGATAATAATGGGAATCCTCTACAGACTGAACCGTTAACATCAGTCAAGACTACTCACTGACGATGATGTCGATGGCAAGAGGTGGTTCGCTCTGGCAGCTCGGGTCAATAGTTCTGTTGGTTTCGGCCATGGTGGCTTGATGTCGGCTGGTTTCCACAAATGCAGCTTCCAGGTTCCCTCCTGCCTACTTACATCCACAGACGCTCCGTGCGCAAAGTGTTAACTCCGACCTCTCCTCTCCAAAGATCGCCCTGACAGAGAGATGTCTAACTTCGGGGTAGGATCCCTTAACACTTGCTGCAAGCGCTGGACCCGCCTCCCTCTGCCAGCGGACAGCAGACCCTCTGGTAAATCACTATCCCCTGACGTGGATGGATCGGGGGATGAGGGGGGAGGCGCAATGGTGCAATCATGTCAAAATAATCAACCGGCTGAATCAATTAGGTTTGGCAGGGAGTGGCACTTGCAAAACCATGGCATCAGTGAGTCAAGGATTGATTTTTGATGGATTTTAGGAGCCCAATGGAGAACAAAAATCAAGCAAAAGTTGACAGAAATATCTCGGGTAAGCAAATTTAGAGAAAAATACACAAGGAGCAATATACCTCAATGTGATTTTTCAAGGATGTTTGGCGAACTGAGTTTGCATCATTCTGACCAAATACTGATACATCTGTCTCCAAAAATGGAAGTTCTGGTGGCAAATGGTACCCTGGTGATAGTGTTTGTGTTAATTTGTAGTACTTTGTGCTAGATTTGAAATCTTTGTGGTACCTTGTGGTATTTTTTATTTATTTATGGGTTTATTTTGGGGGCAAATTGTGGTACATTGGTGCTCTGTAGTTTTTTCACAGCAAACACTTTGACAGGAAACAGCAGGGTAAACACATCAAGTAAAAAATGACAGAATTCTATTGAAAGGCCGCATTTGAAGAAAAATGACTTAATAATGCATCATACTTGACTCATAGGGACCAAACACTGCATCAAGTCAGGCGTCAGGCGTCCGTCATCAGTCATTGCTCCACTTGTCTCCAAAAAATGTAAGTTCTGGTGGCAGATGGTACTTTGTGGTAATCTTTCTTATAATTTGAGGTGCTTTGTGGTATTTTGTGGCTTTGCATGATAGTTTGTGGCATTTAGTGGGACCCTTGCAGGGACTTTGCCATAACTTTTGGGTTCAGTGGATTAACTTCCCTGAAATCGGTCCCCTCAAGTCAGAAGTGAGCTGAATGTGCTGCACAGCTGCGTCCTATCCCAGTTGTCCCAGGCATGGTTGCATTTCTTCAGAAACAGGCCTAACTTTTGGTAAGCATGGTCCCGTCACATGAAAAACCTTGAAAAACGCCTACATGAGCATGTTTTTTTTTTTTTTGAAGTTACTGGAAAACTGGAGCAGCGGTTAAACAGTAGATGGATACAATTCGATCTTGGCTGGCTGAAATAAAAGGATGAAGATGGGCTGAGGTGGCACCGGGAGAGAGTTGTTGGTTTATATGTGTTTGTGTTTGTGTGTGTGAGTGTGTGTGAATGGGGGGCATTCCTGAATGACTGGGGCCTGAAGCTTGTGGCCAGCATTCCCATCACATGCCCCCTGTTTCCATAGAAACCTATGCAGGGGCGTCATCATGTGAGGCATTTGCTGCAAATCTTTCAGCCCTTGGCTTGACTTGAATCATTCTACACAACAGATCTCCACCGAGGGACCCGCAGTCAGTCAAACAACTGAACCGAGGCCATAACGTGACGTTGTGTAATATGTAACATACTGTGCAGCAGTCATGATTAAAAGTGTTGTTCATCGGACACTGAATGGATTGAGACTCCCTTTCCAGCTTGGCCCTAATTCCTCACTAGATGAATCTAAAGAAGTGGGGGGAGATTTAGTCTACTGTATCCCATTTATTCTCCCTCTCTCTCTCTCTCTCTCTCTCTCTCTCTCTCTCTCTCTCTCTTTCTGTGATTTTCACTGCTTGAAGTTCTGTTCTAATCTGATTCTGATCAACATTATTCTCGCCCTCTCTATGTTGGAGTCAGGTTGTCTCCATGCTGAACAAACTTTCTCAGAGATTCAAAAGGCATTTGTTTTTGCTTTGCCCGGAGATGAACTTGAACCCTCTTTCTCCTTGAGCTGCATGTACAAACGCATCTAAGGGATGATTAATACAGGCAGTGGAGGGACACTCAAACAGGCGTACGTGCAAAGTTTGATCAATAGGGGTGTTGGAAGACTGATTTTCTAACTGAAAAAATAATGAACAAAATGAACTAGAGTAAATCTGTTCAATGAAGAAAATACTGCAAATGTAAAATAAAAAATAGCCTTAATATAAAATTATCTTTCATATAGGGGGAAGACATGGATACGCTGATGTCTGGGATTTTAAAAAGGGCAGATCATGGCCTGATGTATTGGTAAACCCGTCAATGAGTCTAAATCCACTGCACAGGACATGTAACAGAGAAACTCAGTACAGTTCATATAATCTCATCAGTTTGTCCACTGAATCATTTAATTCAAGTCCAGACAACTTCATTTGCAGAAACTGATGATGTCATGCCACACCTTTTGTAACATGCATATCCTAGGCCGAGGGCTACAGATTTACCAAGACAGTAATTTTTTTTAATGCATGTGTCAGCTAGAAAATTATGAAACACTCGGATAAACTTTAAGATCTCATGCAGAATGGGGCGAGTCAAGACGTAAGTACTTTAATGCCTTGAAGTTTACTTTGGATAAGAAGTACTGTTGCTGTTTTGTAAGGAATTATGTGCGTACAAAGTTTTAAAGGGATACCTTCAGAGCAATCTAAAGCTTACAGACTGTTATTTAGAGGTTTCATGGACGAAAGCCGTCCTGAGGCCTTCGTCGTCTGTCTGGCTGCTCTGGCCTTGCGGTGGTTCCTTTTTTTGATGGTCACACTGACTGTTTACTCTCCGCCAAAGATCAGTGCCTTCAAAAAGTGACAGAGAGGTCATTCACCTTGGGTGCATTGACACACACATACAGTGGACGTTCTTTTGGGAAGCATGAGTGATTCAGACATACCTGGACACAGGAAGCCGTCCAAGTACCAGGATTCTTTGTAATTTCTTTCCACTCTGCTGATTACAACGGTATTTTTCTGTTTCTGACAATGCCATGACTAACAATCTGTGTAGGCGATCACAGTCTGCCACACTGCACTAATACAGATAAGACGCATGTATTGTTCTGAACTGATAACAATGGTGAGGTGTATGCATGAGGGGGAGTGCACTTACTGCAAAATAGGGATGGAAGAGGATTAGGAAGAATTAAGACGAAATAAGAAAGAAGACAGTCTGGATCGTGGATGATCCAGACGGTGATCACGTTTTCTGAACAAGTTGCTCAGAAAATGTGATGCATTACTCATCTGTCATCACATTAGCACCTCATTAGCATAAGTCAAAGGCCTGGATGTTAGACAGAGAGCAGAGGTCAAGGTTCAGCTGGGCTCTGAAGCTCCAGTCCACACAGATTAGGAACAGGACGACTGTGGGCTGTCATTGTAAAGATATGTGCTGTTTATAGCTTTGTGTGTGGGCACATCTGATAACTTTTTTTAATTTCGTTGATGTTGCATTTAACCGGTGTGAATTAATTACACTTTTTCTTACTCATGTTTCCTGTTCCTCGGAATCGAGACAATGCCGCTCTTCCAAGGAAAAGTTCCACAGATGTTTATTCAGTTTTACTTTCTGAGAGCTGCCAAGATTTCTTTCCATACACTGGAAAATCAAAAATTGGGATGTCACATTTTTCACAAAGTGTACCAATAAAGGCAAAGTATAGTTTTTGTGTTTCAGCCACTTCTGTTTCAGGCATTACCATCCTATTTTTAGAATTTTTAATCACAAGGGGTCTCTCAAAAAACCTCTAAGTAATGGTAACCAGAGACCCCTTGTGACTATTAACTACTAAAAATAGTAAGTTAAGAAATACCGGTGCTGCGGCCTCATACTTCGACCAATTTTAAAAATTTCAATGGATTTGTGCTTTGCGCTGCTAGTTTTTTAAATGCTGTGAGGAAAATGTAAAATTTCCAATTTGGACATTAACGGGTTAATTAACAGAGATGAATAGATCTAGTCCTATGTCACTGAATTATCATTAATATATACAGTGAATTATGTTATTTTGTATCTTGCTCTAACCGTGCTGCTTTGTTTCACCCTAAGAACTGAACTGATGCTCTTGGCAGTGAATTACACTGAGTAGTTCACATAAACAAACAAGGATTTTGACCTTTATTGGCTGTGGGCAAAACCACAGCCCTGTTGTGCAGAGGAGTTTTAATCATCTCCTTATTCTCATGCAATCTGATGGTGACGGTGGTGACTCTGCTGTGCAGTATTTTTGATATATAGGTATTTCAGCATACCATAGTTAACTGATTCCAGACACATTGAGAAAGGGCACATCTGCTAAACATATGAAAATCTACTTGTCTTATGGTTAAACAAACAAATGTGAACTGTAAAAAAAACCAAGAGCAAATTTAGACTGGAGGTTTAAAAAAACATTTATTGTTATTTCCACGTTAATTGTATAGAGGCATGTACTTCATTCACAAAATAGGAACAGTAAAATTAATCAGACAAGAAAAATATATATGCAGTCATTTTCTTACATTATCAATATATATATACACACATTGTAAAATAGGACATGTAACAAAAAGAAAACAAAGAGAGCAATAAGCAAGTTCAAATAGGCTACATCTGCATTGGACATGCAGAAGTAAAATGTCTGCGTTAGTCTAAAAAAATTAATTAAAATCAGACAAATGATAGGATTCTCCCTCTGTTTTCACAGGAGTCACTATGGCTTCATTTATGTGGGTGCGACAGACCAGAGTAAAGCTGATTTAAAACATAATGCACCTAGTTGTACTTGAAAAAAACCCAACAATGTCCATTTTAACACTATAACCCCCTGTTTATCACCGTAAAACACATTTACAGTTAGGCTCCATGCTTTTGAGCATTAGTCGGATGTTTGTATGTACACAGATGTGTAAAAATCTCACGGCTGCACAGAGGCAATTCTCCCAAGACAATATTACAAAAGGACGCTCAAGTAAGCATTACAAACACACGCACACACGCACACACACACACATACACACACACATACACTTTAGTCTCAAGGCCCAACAGTCCAGAGAGAGAATATAGGCCATTTGTAAAATAACAAAACAACAGGTCCAATGTTTCAGATGCAGTGGCCGTAACTAACGGGTGAACGGGTCAGGACTCAGTTCACATGGTACAGGATTTGAATTTTTCCCTTGACCAAATGATTGACAGGTGTAGGACTGAGGTTGAGGAAATATCTACACAATTTCTACATGATCAGAAGTGAAACCTCGGCTTGAATCCCGCTCTCTGACACAGTGATCACTCGACATCAAACCATTAGTGGGATAATGTACACTGTGACTCCTGAGCCACGACTGAGATGCTCCACTCGGTTTCAGATCAAAACATTTGCTTGTTCATAAGGAGCTAAAATACTCTTAAGCTCAAAGGATGAAAAATGATTGGGAATACATTTACATAAACAGGCATTTACATTAACAGTCCAAAAAGCTGGCCATTTTCTAGATAAAATACCCTCTTAGTCCCATCTGTAGTACATTCAGAACAAATTCTGTAAATTATCAACAGACACATCATATAAACACCACTAACTCACATTTGTCTGTAAACTTCACCACCAGGGCCTTGAGGGATTAAGCTAGTTAGAGACTCATCCAGTAATAGTAAAGGATGTGACCAGGGAAACATAAACAATGATAGGCATCAGGAATTCACTGTAATTAGGTCCGTTTCCCTCTATAATGAATGGGAGAGTTGCATATCAGAGACAAAATCCCTTCAAAAGGATAAAACATTCCTTAAAACCAAATTTGGTTGTTCTGACACAATATTCGGATCTTTAACATAAACTCACATATGTCAGCCGTGCATGATGTCGTCCAATTATTTCTCTGGTTGCATGAAGCAGTTATACCCCCAAAGGTTTTTGTCAGGCCCTGCGAGTCACTCCCACATTCAACACTGACACAGTACACTTCACATTTGGGTTTTATACAAGCTTGAGCTCCTTTGGCAGTTCAAGGTCACAACACTGAGCTGACATCCATGTATGAACATGTATAGTGTAGACCACGACTAGAGTAGAAGCTGTTTTCCACAACTCTATTTTACAGTAACGCCATTGATCGGTCAGGCTCAATTCACTCTCAGCTCAGATTTGAAATTAAATCTGGACATCAGTGATTACAGGCAATTAATGCATTAATTACTTCATCATTGATGTGATGTAAAAAAACACGATTCTGAAGAAAACCCCCGCCTGTTAATTAAATTGAAAGTGAATTGACCCCTTAGTCAGGTGTTGATATAATACAGAAAACCATTCATCTGAAGGAGTGGAGATAACCAGGAGTCTTGTCGCCACCTGCTGGTCAGCACTGGTACTACGAGGAAATAACAACAGGCAGGTGGGACAGGTAAGCCTTACATATAAAATACTGCGCCACGATGACCGGCAAATATCATTTGGTTACAACGACACTGGCCACTGAGGTGAGAGCAGATGAAGGTAAAGCTCGCATGTTGTAAACACTTCAGATTCAGAGGTCAGAGCTCCTGATAGGTCAGCCCTTATTTGGCAACGAACATTGGTGGCCTAATGGTGGTTGAAAGACTGAGCTGTATAAAAAACGGGTGTGAAGGGATTGTGGGCTGACAGGAACATTAACAATCATCGATCAACGTATGGCATGATTAAGTGACTCCAAAAACAGGTAGTAAAGGACACTGCACATTGCACTGTGTGAGATGCATCTCCCAGGTGAAAGGGTCAGTGTGTAAGCAGCAAGTAAACACAAGAAAACCAAATTGGCCACGAAGAACACATAAAGCTGATTTTTTTTTTTTAGTTCCTGTTAGTTCCAAAAGCCTCCTGCTACTTAACGTCTAACACACACAAGTGCACGCACACAGACACGCACACACACACACACAAACAGACAAATGCACACACACATTATGAATCGCATGATCATCTCACATCCATCATCTGTGGGATGCCTTTTGGACATGAGACAAAGCAGCACGTTGTTTGATGGACACTGATACTCAATCTAGAAAGTGCAAATGCGCCATCTTGTGCTCTGATATCCAAAAACACCACCTGAAACCCAGCTTGAGTCTCCCCTGTCATGCCCCCTGTGTTTGCAATGGTTTGGTCCGGTGTGCCATACGGCAGGGTCTTCTGTAGTTTAGTCCAGGTTATGGCTGGCAATATCCATCTCTAATGTGCGGGCCACACACTTGCTGCGACATTATGAGTTTAAAAAAAAAAAAAAAAAAAGCTGTCATACACGTAAACTGATCCATCTTCACTGCATTCCTAAAAAGACAAAAAAAGAAAAGCAGTACTGTTCCAGCTCGTGCCCATCTCTTCACGGTGGTCTTGCCACCATAAAGGCCCTCAGTTTGCTCTGGTGCACCCAGGAGGCTTTTGGCACAAAGTTTCCTCACCAAACACCAAGATTAGTTACCACTCCTTCCAGGATTTTCGAACGCTCTCCTCCAACAGTCATCAATGAATGCTGAAGTTGTGAGGTTTCTCGATTTAAATGAGAAAAAAAAGCTAAACAATCCAACAAAATACCTATATTGCTGAATGCATGACTGTTAGAGTGTGTGTGTGCGTGTCTAAAAAAAGTGTGTAGGTGTGAGAGGGAACAAAAATGTGTTACTTTTCCTATGGGTGGGCGTGAAATTTGCTCATGGCACTGCATGCCAAAATGCCAATGCCATCAATGTATCAATGCGTTGAGACGGGCAAAAGGAAAACATTTCCATAGTTACGCTGAGGGGATTTGCTGGGGATGAGGTTGCGCTGGGAGACTGTTTCCATGGTGACAAACTAAAGTGTAGTGTTGCTTAAGGCATCATATTAGATGGCAGAGGAGTTTCTCCTGTGGCAGAGAATAAAAGAGAGGGAAAAAAAAATACAAAACATAATTAGGAAAATTAGTGTTGATTACACTGTTTCCAATTTTCTCCAAAATGCTAGCCATCACCACACACATAATTAAGCACCGCATCACATTCGCATTCAAATCAGACATCTGCACATAAATATATGATTACTAATGGGCATACAAGTCAAAGATGGTGACCACATCGACTGTACATGCTGACTAAGAAATGTTTCACTGGTGTTTACCTGGTTAGGACTCGCTCTCCATGGAGATTGTAATGGTTTCACTTCCAGCTGTGAAGCCAAACAGAACGTGTCAACAGGTGACAGACATCACAAAACCACTGAATGGAAAATATTCATCGTGCCTGTGAGGTTATTAGCATCAGTTTTACCTGATTTCAAGGTGTTATTAGCCAGATGATCTCCTGTGTTGTTGACATGTTGGTCGTTGCTGAGGAGGCGGTTCTGTGACTCGCTGAGAGGGCTCGCCGGAACACTGGCAGCACTGGAAACAAACAGAGAAAGTCAGCATAAATTGTGCATCACCGCCCTCCTCCAATAAAAAAAGCCCCACCTTATGTCAAATATTAGTCATTAATTTCAGATTGGTTCATTTGCTGCTTGATCACCTTTTATTGGGCTCTGGTTGCAGGGTAACTGTGGCCTGCTCTGGATCAGCGTTGACCAGCCGTGTGGGGAACGTCAGCCCGTCTCCCTGGCTGCAGAGAAGCAGGAAGACAAGAGAAAATTTATCCTAGATACTTTTCAACCTACAGGACAGCTGACTGCGCAGAACAAACTGAAAACAGGAAAAACAACAAAGGTAATCTGATATTTAACCCATAAGACCAAGATTCTTTCTACACTCACCTTGTCAAGACAAGATCAGATAAGCTTCAAGGAACAGATAAAGATACTTTCCCACTTAACCTCTAGTGCAATCTGCCCATCCAGACAGTTTCTGTGTGATTTGGTGAATTTGTACTCCTTGGGGACAGACAGATACGGCTCACCAGCGTTCTTCAGCAGGAGATAGCTCTCAACGCTGTTCACCCCCAGGGGGCGTGGATTATGTCATGCACTGTGCCACTGTCTTTGGGAGAAGCTGTTGAGTTTCTCACAGGTAATTTTTTTGACTCTTTAAGCTCCAGAAATTAATACCTATGCAGCCTCATTGTATTGGGGTGGCAGGAGAAAAGGAAGACCACAGCAAACTGGAAACCGCACCAAGTCACACAGAAATGATCAGGTGGATAGATTGTGTTCAGGAGAAAACATTTTTATTTTTTTTGGTGGTACTGTTCCTTTAAAAAAAGATTTTTTAAACTGATATGAGCAAGCTGATACTGATATGACCAAGCCTGTGGCACTGTTGACAGCAGTGTGTTTAGTTTTATGCAAACCAGTGACACGAAGCGTCTACTGCTCTGGTGACTTTTCATACTTAAGTCATTTTTGGTGTCTCATATTTGTGATTGAATGTCTGTGTCTTCTATTTTTTTCATGTGCCATATAAACTCGATATCCTCTCTGTAATTAGTCAAATTTGTATAATCCTTTCAAATCTGCTCACCTGGTGAAAATGGGCAGCAGCCAGTACTTTTTCTGGTCTCCAAAGACCTGAGCAATGTTCTTGCGGAAACCCAGAGAGAAGCCGTTCTTATCAGAGCCGGTCCTAAAGACCGGCGCTCTGAACGCCTCTGAGAGAAGGACACACAGGAAAGGACAGGATGGAGGGGGAGGAGAGAAAGAAGACGTCATGAAACAAACAATAAATCAACTCACAGGTAAGTAAACTGGAATCTCCAGTCTGATGAAAAGGAAAGGGAATGGATTGAGGAAAGTGTGTGAGTGCGTGTGAGGGTGTCCTGTACAGTTCATGAAATAAATTTTCTTCAACACTTTATTTTGAAAAAACAAACATGCTTTTTGTCCTGTTCAACCTATTAAAATTGAGCATCAATGCTCTATTATTAGAAAAATAAACATATTTCCTCGAGAAAGCTGAGCCTGACCCTTATGAGTGTGTGTGTGTGTGTGTGTGTGTGTGTGTGTGTGTTACCTATAGTGGACCTGTTCTTCCCCACAAGCCACAGGTGGTAGCTGAAGAGGGACAGAATACTGATGCAGAACATGGCCGCCACAAAAAAGAGAAACAAAACATGGAATTTGGCGTGATTGTCTGGCAGTTCATTCTGGGGAGGAGACAGGAGAAGAGGAGAGGAGAGAGTCAACAACAAATTCACATGGAGGAGATTCAAGGAGAGACAAAGAGAGAGAGAGAGAGAGAGAGAGAGAGAGAGACAGACAGAGACAGAGAGAATAACAAGTAAATTACAAAGTACGAGAAATAAGGAGAGCAGTGTTAACCACGTCACAACTACACAACACTGCACGCATGTTATGACAAAGAAAAAAAAAAAAATAAAATACAACACGACGACGATGAGGAGGCACTGCAACACTAAAGGCTTTGGAGGGTAGTTGGGTTACCTTTGGGCAGTTCTCTGCCGATTTCCTCCGGCAAAGCTTTAGTACAAACAGAGACAAGACTGGTTAGCGACACCGGGAAAGAACAGATGGAGAGGAATGGGTGTTGGGGGGGGTTGGAAATTAGAAGGCAAATGCAAGTCAAGGCCAAATGAGGTGAAGAGCATAGAAAAGAAGAGAAGAAAGTGTGTGTGGGTGCAGGAAGTGAGCCCAGAACGGGGAAAAAAAAGGGGGATGAAAGGAGAGATGGAATGAGAGACAAGTGCCGGGCAGTGAAAAGGATCAAAGTGGACAAGTGGTGCAGCTACAAGAGAGAAAAAATGCAAAAAAAGAGAGAGAAAGAGAGAGAGAGGAGGAGGAGGGAAAGTGCTGGTGGTTGAACGAGTGGTGTGACTGATGGCTCTGATAGTGGAGAGGGAGAAAGAAAGAGAGAAATGGGAGAACAATGACCCTGTGTGTGTGAGAACTGGGGATAAACGGGTGGTGGGGGGGCTAGAGAGAGGGGTTAGAGGGTGAAGGGGTGAGAGAGGACAACAGTGGAAAAACAGTGAGAAACAGTGGCGCGGCACAGCTCAGCACCATGCAGAACCAACCGACAGGATGTACATGCAGGCTCCTGACATGCAGCCAATCATCATCCTGCAAAAGATAAAACCCGCACGCAAAACACAAGCGCACACACACACGCGCACAAATACAGTTTTGGGGGTGTGAGCGATGCTGTGTTGGGTGAGAGCGCATCGTTACTCACTGTCCAGAACTTTATGAAATACTGCAACACGGTGGCTGCAATGAATAAACAGTACACCAGCGAGTAGGCCAGGAAGAGGATGAAGAACTTGTAGTTGGAAAAGCCCACACAGTTGTTCACCCTGGAGACACACAAACACAGGAAATTCAGATTAACATCACTTCCTCCGACAGCGGAAAACGCCACCAGCTTTAACTTATAGAAAGGTGAAAGCTTCATGTTACTCTTAGGGTGCGATCACACCTACAGTTTGCTTTCTTTGGTCCAAACCACAGGGGGAAAAAAGTTCACTTTGGTGCATTTGATGTTTTTAGGTTCACACCCTGACCAATAACAAGTGAACCGGGTTGAGTAAACAAAAGCAACAGGGACTCGCAAGTATTTCGTTTACAATTAGAAAACATTTGATAACCTGTCATCCTGCAAAGTCAGAGATTTTGCCAACCAGGAAGCAGGAAAGGGAGCTGGGAGTGTAAAAATAAACCCAGTTGTAGCTACTGCAACTTTATCTACATATGATGGATTTATCTGTGCTCTTTGCAATAATTTATCCTGTCCAGCATTCATACCAGGTAACAATTCAAGAAAAATAGCCGCGTATGACCATCATTCCAGACTGCTGTTTTCCCTTAGCTCATTGTGTCGTGGTTTGCTTTCCAAGCATGAGTAACTGTTTGCTATCAAATGTCAACATCTGACTCCGATAAACTGTATGAAGCAAAGGTTAAACAACAAAGAACAAACTCATAAACCTGTATGTTTGACGCTCTTTGCTGCAGTTGTTCCAGATTAAATTTTCACTCCAAACAAACCAGTTTGCTTGGAGGAGGACTGAGACCCGTACTTTCAGGCAATCTCAGTGTGGCTGTTTGCTGTGCATCGGAGTCTGAATGATATTGTCCTCACCCGGCCAAGCAAACCAAACTAAAGAAGTAAACGCTCCTGAGTGTGAACACACCTTTCCTCAGCATATAAACACAAGTTAAATGGTGTGATGTACACATCTATTTTATTTATTTAGTTTAACTGGCGGGGATTACATACCAGGGACAATGGTGGTCCATTTTCAGCACACACCTGCCATACAGAGAGGGAGAATAGAAATAAGAGAGGAAAAAGAAGAGGATGGTTTGAGGTAGAAAGAGAACAGATGGACCACATGAGAAGTAATGAGAGATCAAACCAGAAGAAAATAATATTTTAAGTGGAGTTATGTTTTATCTAACAATTAATCAACACTTTTTTACTAAAGACTTTGATTTGCATAGAGTGTAATGGTAGGGAGTTACTTACATGTCACATGCAGAGCAGTGGTGACACCGGTCTGGCTTGATGACTTGACAGCGGTCACAGTAGCGGATTGCTGCATTGTGTTAACACATCAATAACTGATTATCAATACACAGCCAGTTCCAAACACAGGGGCAAAGACAGACAAAAACCTCAAGACAAACATAAACAAACTCAGACGTACCTCCAGCACCTGTGCGGGTGTACAGAGGTAGGCTGGAGGCGGCTCTCCACAGGATCTCCTGCTGGGACTCTGGCCTGTCCTCCTTCTCGTAGCGCTCCTTCTCAGCCTTGGGCAGGCAGAACTGAAGGAAAGAGAGAGAGAAAGAAAGAAGAGAAAGTAAAACCTTGAACTCACCAGGCTGTCAACAGTGGACTGATCCTTTTATTTATCTACACTGTGACACTGTAGATTCTACCACCACTGCGCAAGACTTGAAGTTAAGGCAACAAAAAATGACAGTGGGGGTTACTCTGGATAATCAGATGCTTGTACCTCTTTGGAGGGGTTGGCAGGTCTGGTGAATATGGTCTTCCAGTAGGACCATACAAACATGATGAAAGAGAGGTGGAAGAAGACCAGGTAGACAACTGGAGAAAAACAACGAGCAAGGCATCAGGACCAACAACATGCATGTTCTGTACTGATGTGAAACACTAGCACATGACGTTACAATAAAGAACTGTTATTGCTGCTTGAGATGATGAATCACTGTACATCTAAAAATTATTAAAATCAGCAGAATGAGAGAGAGAGAGAGAGACTGAATGTCTACAAGCTGAGCCAGTCTGATTTAAATCTCCATAAACTATATTTCACTGGGCCAGACTGGAAGAGAAAAAAATCCCCCTGAGCAGCAAATTGGCTAGGTTCAGAAAAAGTCTATTCATCCTGTAATAAAAACAATCAATCCTTTCCACTCCCCAGTGCACTTACTCTTCTCTCCTATACTGGGGATGGTGACTGCAAGAGACAAGAGAGAGAGAGAGAGAGAGAGAGAGAGAGAGACCAATGTTAGATAATGAGGGAGCACAATCCCATACTTCAACAGTGACAATTACACACTTGTGTAAAGCAGCGGTTAAGGTCTGTCACAGGACTGAATGGGGTCTTCAGCAAAAAGAGCAATAGTTCAACTTGATTATTAAAGTTGGCACAATCAGAAAATGTACAAGAATTACAAATACAATCGTGTTTTACTCCCCCTTCTGTTGTTACAACTGCAAAAAATTTCTCAGATGGGGTTCACTGGGACGAAATCCTGATCAAAGGGGGTCTGATTTCGTGACGTGATCAAGTTTGCGACCCCCCCTGATGTAAACAAGCTCCACGAATATGACAATCACAATCACATCACTTAGATTTTCTATTAAAATCATATAAAATCTAGTTCATTCCTATGTTCATTGTTGTCATTTTAAATTTGGGCATTTTTATATAGGAAAACGCTGTGGACCAAACCATTCGCTTGCAAAAACGCAACACTTGACTGATGCCAACATAACTAGCCAAGTTAGAGGATAATAAATTAGCTGGTCAGCCAGCCAAATAGCCTTTAGTTAGCATAATTCCCCATCTATTCATCACGACAGGGAACAAAAGAGACTAGACGGATAGCAACACTAACAGCAGAGGGAAACTTTTTCTTTAACCAAAACACATTTCACAACAAAATACACGAAAGCAAAGCGATGGATAATCATAGATAATTAGCTATATCCAGGTTTAGTTAAGCTTGCCAACACCATTGTTGAGCTGCAGTCCATGTTAACGTTACTTCCTGCTGGCCAGCAGCTGTGTGGACAGCAGTATCAAAACATCAGCTGGAAAGGCTTCAGCTCAGCGGCAAGACACAACAGCCGGCTTCAGGACGTGTACTTACTTATACAAAGCTCCACCACATAAGCATAGTACGACCAGCAGACGACCAAGGCGATAAAAATCACAGGTATCCATGCTAAGCCCCGTTGACAGCATCTCAGTACGTGTGTGGGCGCCATCTTTCTCCCTCAACTGGAAAAGGGAGTGTCGACGTGACGTCACTGGGCCGGCAGAGATCTCTTCTCCCTGAGTAACACGAGCCTTGTTGAGGGGGGGGAAAAAATAAGCTAGATATTTGTTTGCCCCAGAACAAATATCCACCCAAAACAATTCGGCTTATTGTTTAAATTCATTGGGCAAGTGTGGCGGAAACGTGGACGAGCCAGCGCCTACAAGAAAACACCAGTCATCCAGGAAGAAAGAAAGAAAAAGAAAAAAAAAAAAAAACACGGCACACGGGAACTGCATGGTACAAAGTCCACAATACTCTCAGTGGCCTGCAGTTTATTTCTAGACTTGGTGTGAGGGTCACGGGTGCCTTAGGGAATCCAAGGCAGGTAGTTGTAAAGTTAAACAAGTGACGGATACAGGAAAATGGCTTGCGTGGAGATGGACACTGGGAACTATTTGAGGCGCATTGGGCACGTGGCACCCGCTCTGCCAACCTTGGATGTGCTGCGGTCGTTGCACTTAAATCACCTGTTGTCGGTGCCGTTTGAAAACCTCACCGTGCACAGTGGCGGACAGGTGAGGCTGGACCTCCCGCTTCTGTACGACAAAATAGTAAACAAGCGCCGCGGTGGCTTCTGCTTTGAAAACAATGGTCTGTTTTCCTGGCTGCTGTCCAAAATTGGCTTCCAGGTCACTCTGCTCTCAGGCCAGGTGAAGAATGAGATCACCCGCAGATACGGGCCGCCTTTCGACCATTTGATCTCAATGGTGACCCTTGAAGGGCAGCGCTGGCTGTGCGACGTCGGCTTTGGCTCATCTGGTTTCACTTTCCCGATTTCACTGGAGACCAGCGGGATCCAGCAGCAAAGGCACAGAAAGTACCGCATCAGGAAGGACGTGGAGATGTGCTTCCTAGAGTGGCAAGGAGAGGGACACACAGGGGGGGATGGAGAGTGGACGGAGCTCTACAAGTTCACGCTTGAACCTCGCCGTCTGGAGGATTTTGTAGAGCAGTGCCAGTATCACCAGAGCTCTCCCAGCTCCATCTTCTTCTGCAAGTCCCTCTGCTCCATCCTGAAGCCAGATGGGAGGCTCACCTACATGGGTCACAGGCTGATCACAACCACATCCCCCCCAGAGGGTATAGGCGCTGCAGTAAAGACCACTGAGGAACTACAAGATGAACAGATTCCTGGTATCCTGGCAGAAAAATTTGGAGTTGTGCTGGATTCTCCGCTCATACCAAAGGATGAGACAATCACACCACCTCCAGTCATCTATTGATCAGGATTTCTTACAAGAAACTTTGCAAGAATCAGGTGCAGAGCAAACTGCACACAACCTATCATGGGCACAAATGTTTCTTTCTTCATGCTGAGATCAATACCAAAACAGTCTTTCAGGTGCAAAGGTCATCAAAAAGACTTTAAAATTCACTTTTTGTACTTGAGGACTTTGTTTATAGCAATCAAGACTTTACATTAACCTAAAAATAAGCACTGATTCTTGGACTCTTTGATGCCTGAGGTAGACGGTGCTTCTCTATTCTGGCTCCTAGCAAGATGTTTTTCTAACCTGCCAACCCAAGGCTGCATTATAAATTCCTGCTCTTGTCTCGACACAGATGCACAAAGCAAATGCAACAAAGAAATTGTCAGTTTGATTTAATAAATTAATATACATACACTTTTAAGATGTACAATGGTCATTGCATTAATTCGTATTGTCTTTTTTTTTAAGACAACAAAGTCTGCGTTCAAAGTATTTACACATGTACAATTCTCAGGCAGCACTTTACAAAGCAAGGCATGAACAACAATACATATGCTGAGTTTCAAATCAAACCTAACTTTCACCCTTCTGTCTACTCCCTCTATCTCAGGGGACTTTCTTAGCTGTCTCATAATTCTCAAACATTTTCCCATCTAGCCTTTGATTGGGCGGGTGAGGGCATTCAACAAATTGAATGACATCCATCAAATCCACCAAAGATCCACAGGAGATTCAGAGGGATTGTGCTCCA
>OMLF01012643.1:0-59410 GCA_900302615.1 Holocentrus rufus | reverse complement strand
GGTGGGACTGAGCTTGTCCTCCCAGATTTGCGTTCATAATTGACAAGCCTCTGACCAACCAGGTATCTGCAAAGAGAAAAAGGAAAAAAATGTCAGTTGAATTAAGTGCTTGGATTTGGATTTATCCATCCATATACAGTGAGACTAATATTGGGAAACTTGGTAGCTCTTTATATGGTCTTTTATTCACAGCCCCGAAACATGAATTAAATTACAATTCTGGGCATGAACCTATTAAGATAAACTCATGTCAGAAGAAATCATGTTGCTATTTTTACCCCACTTCTAACCAGGAAGTTTGCACCAGATGTGTTCAACACAACCAGATTTTCATTAATCATTGTAAATATTGCTTATATTAAAAAAATAAATAAACTCATCACAGGACATAACTGAAACTCCTCATCATAGGTTGTAAAATAATTGTTGCTTTCTAGTGTGGATGCTTACTTGTCATTCTTGATGTGTTCGTAAAGGCGTTTAAACTGTCGGATCTGGAAGGACAGGATGCCGATAAGAGAGACCACCATCAGGAGGAACGGGTAGATTCTCCTCTGCATCAGAATCTCCATTTCGGGGGTCACTCCTGTGGAAGGAATGTGTTTCACTCAGTTAAACAGTGTTTGCTGAAATAGTAGTCACTGTAGGCAGCCCCCTGAGATCAGAGGAAACCCGTCTCCATCTCCTTGGAACACCTCTAACAAGTGACGTATCACTTCATCATAACTAAAACAAGTAAGAAGTCAGAGAGCAAACATATGCACACCAAGAAGTATGAAGCAGTTTCAAGCATATACAGAAGATGAACCAAATGGAAACATGCTTTTTCCATTTTTTGTCTAAATGTCATGCTTCTGGTTTAAATTCAAATCTCAAACAGCTGGTTGCACAGAAAAAATACATGACCAACTCACAAAGTCGTGCAGATGTAAACATGGTCAGACACTCACCTACGGCAGGTACCACCCCTGCAGCGATGACGTACGGCACACACAACGACAGCAGCAGGACTGAGATGACAGGAGCTGCCAGTTTACGAATGATGAACTGGAGATCAATGTTGCGGATGCCATTTGCGTAAACCTGAGGAAGAATTTTAGTTCAGTATAATGCATATTTTTATACTTCTGAAATTAAAGGACAGATTAACCACTGGGCTAACCTGCTGCACTATATACATATATACCAAATATACATACCATGTTATAATAAACTGGACGAAAGGAGAATTACACAGCATCATAAGACTCAGTGCCTAAAAATGTTAATGATTAACACATGCAAAACCTACCTGCTCAATGACAGTCTTCAGCCACCACTGAGGGCCCATGAGAGTGATGGCAGCAATAATTTTGGCATGGAGCACTCCAAGAGCCCAGTCCTGTAGACATAATAGAGTGAAACGGGTGAACAAAATGCTCTCCTATATGATACACAGCACCTTCACACACTTAGATCCCAGCAGAGCACATGATGCAAGTAAACAGGAAAGCAGAATAATGCAATACCTACACAACAATGAGAAACTGAAGACATACCTGCCAGGGGTAGAAGAGGGGCGTCTGGTCCAGTGGTACCCTGAGTGGAGCCACGATAACCAGTTCAAACAGCAAGCCCAGCAGCAGTGGGATGACTCCAGCCACCAGCAGGGCAACCACCAGGGTCTTCAAGATCTACAAACACGCACACACACATACATACACACTGATGTCACACAACATATTTCGCTGCAAGAATATGAATTGTGTTGCATGTTTACTGAAAGCTACATCTCCAAAGACCACATCCCTGGGCTGAGGCTGCAAGTGACCAACACGGGGAACTTGTGCTTTTAATTCCGCTTTGATGTTGTGAAACGACAGATGCTAGTGAATTCAGGAAGTGGTAAAGCTTATATACAGCAAACAAACAATTAACCTCTGCAGGTCCTACTCACTTCAAGAAGAAGGGAAAAAACAAAACAAATTAAGGGCACCCTAAGCATTGATGAGCCTTTCTATTCAAGTCTGGTGTTCCTGCTCACTACACCATCCCAGTGCCCCGGTTCAGTCAGTTTCTTGCCCCGGTACCAACCATGAGCGTCCACTCCTGGACTTTGAGCATGATGACGGTGCGTCCCTGGGGCATCCAGGCCAGCAGCACCGTCACTCCTCGGATAGACAGCCAGCAGACGTACAAGCCGCATGCTGCTGTGTACAGCTCATGGATCTTTGAGTTTCCCGTCCAGAAGGACATCAGCCAGCGCCCAGTGAACACTGCAACACACATGGGATGAAAACACTCTTAATAACTCTACACTTGATTATCACACTGTGAATATCAGTGAACATAAACTTTAAATATTTCACAGTGATCCACCTATCCCCTTGAGGAAGAGACATTTCTATCTGAGGTAAAATAGAAACCCTTTAACTCCAAAGACACACACATAGAGACATGCATCCTCAATTATGGATTGGGTGTGGATCTACAAAGCAGACCAAATGGACTGCTGGTACTGCTGAGTGTGTCCACTTCTCACCTGGCAAAGTCAGGCACACCAGGCTGGCCACCAGCAGAGTGATGCACATGAAGGCTATCAGCAGCACAATCTGGAGACAAGAGGACAAGAGATGTCGCCATTATAATTGATTAGACAGGAACAGGAAGAGGTCACCAACTTCCAAGGGGGCAGGAGAACTGGGTTTTTAGAACAAGGGGATGGTTTGTTATAAGTTATGGTGCTGAAGAAATGAACGTTTTCAAATTTGATGAGGACTGTATTCTCTGTAGCACTGTATAAACCTGTGCACTTCATGTTTTTCCATGTATCCTTGTGTAAACATCTGCTGTAATGTGTAGGCTTAGCATCTTAAAGCGAGCGCTTGGGAGACCAAGGTCCAAGGAGAAGAGTGTGTGGTATTACTGAATATAAGGGAATGTGTTATGGTCATATTTTGTGACAAATAGCATGAGGATTCAAATTAAGGTGTTGTAGTTGTAACAACAGAACAGTTTTTTGTTTACAAAATAATTATTCTATTTTGCACCTACATTTGTATTCCAATTCTTACAAATATTGATATCAGTATAGGTAGGTATATTGGTATACTTAACCGTCGTTGTGGATGCTAAGATATTGGATACTGGTATCAGCCTCAAAAGCCATATCATTCCATCCCAAGAGCAAGAGTTACTTTTGAATTTCACGTTTGATCCATGCACCACTCATCCATGCATGTGTCATCCATTCTTGAGAAACACACACATCTAACGTATGAGAATGTAAGTTTGTCATTTGAGCAAGTTTGTCGATAAAGACCGGGAGTTGAGTTGAACAGTGCAGGATGGTAAGTGGTAGTTAGGGCGTTGGTACATTTCTAAATTTATCTACAATAGAAACCACAAATACTAGGTGGTCCTTAAATGTTTTCCATAGAGGAAAATTTATGGAAAAAACAGCCGTTAAATGACCTTTTATAACCAAGTGTGAATGATAATACAGAATAAAAATAAATCGTACTGTCATACTAAGTATGATTGCTTGCTGAGTGTACTTTCTGTCTGTAACTCTGCTGCCTGCAGCGATACCCCCATGGGTGGTAGGGTAACTATAAATTAGAAGGGTGTTGGCTAAGTGCAGCAGCCTCGGTAAAAATTTATAACCTAAGATGCAGTCACATGGAAACCTCATGACTGCAGTTATGGGTTTGTAATTATCTTGAATTTACAAGGTTCTTGAAGAGTAAATTATATGACCCTAGGGTCCATGAAACCCATTCAAAACATTCTGCAATGTAAAACAGGCACAGGCACATTATTCCGCATACAGACCCAGGACACTGCGGAGGAGCATTTGAGGTTTTGCAAGCTACAGGTGCAAAGTGGTTTAAAGTAGATACAGAGCAACCAAAGATTCATTTCCTTTTATTACGTGGCTCCTGCTCATGAAACTGAAGTAATATGAAAACAAGGCCGAGGGACTCACTCACCCTGAATGGGAAGCGGAGCGGTCGGTGGTAGGGCTGGAAGCCCACTGGTCCCCCCTGCTGGAGGATGGCCTGGTGGGCCGCGTGCAGCCCCTCCCCCACCGCTGGAGCAGGGTTGTTGTTGTTGTTATGGTGACCAGGGGGAGGGTTGTTGTTGTTGTTGTTATTGACAGGCTGGTTGGCGTCATTGTCCTCCTGCTCCCCCAGCAGGTAAGAGTGGAGGTCTCTGAGGAGGCAGAGAGGACGGAGTGCATTCAGGGTGCGTGATGAAATCAAAGAAATAAACAAACTTATCAGGAAAGGAGAGGAGGATTCAAATAATGGAACCTTTGAAAAATACACTCAAGTGTTTGACCATTTGCACTCAAAATGGAAAAAATGCATGGAAACTAGGGCCACAATTGATGGCTACTTTCATTGTCGACTATTCTATTGACCATTTTTTGATTGATTCACTCATCATTTAGTCAAAAATAATGACAAATGCTCATGGGCAGCCAGCAGATCCCAAAGGCATGTCTTCAAATTGCTTGCTTAGTCTGACCAGCAGCCAAAAAACCCCAAAGTATCAATTTTAGAATAACATGATCAGAGAAAAATTAGCAAATCTCAGCATCTAAGTGGCTTTTGTGAAGCTGGAGTCAGTAAATGTTGCAAATTTTACCTGATAAATGACTAAAACAATTCACTGATTATCACAATTAATTTCCTGGTGATTGACTAATTGATTGCTTGATTTATGCAAACAGTGCTCTGGTGCACCGACTTACAGTAGATATCCAGCGCTGACGGTCCAGGCCCTGACCAAGCCTTTGAGCCACTGGCGGGTGTGACCCTGCTCCAGCAGCGCCGGCAGCACCACCTGCAGTAATAACAGCTCCAGAGACAGCTCACTGACTGGAGCGTCACTGAGGGGGAGAGAGAGAGATGAAGACCGGCTCAGAGCAGTAGCATAGTGTCAACACCTAGCTGTCTTTTTTTATTCCAGCAGTCAGAAGGTCTTGTGAGACTTTGTGTTATAATGAAACAGATCTACACTGTGAAAGAAGTCAGGTGTATAACTGTCTAAACCTGCACATTTGACATGTGCCCACACATTTTTTTATTTCTCACTTAGATATGCTGCCATTTTGCTCATTCTCTTAAAAGCTGTAATCGACTCACTTTCATATATGTTGTTGTGTTGAAAGTATCAGTTGCATATGTTTATAAGAGAGTCCGTTTATGTAATCTAGATATTTATATCCTATTTTCTTTGCTGTATCCTGTTACTATTTGTGGCTGCAATGGCCTAATTTCTTGACTGAGATAATTACAGTTTCATTTCATCTTATGTGACAAGGGAGGGGCGTTTTGAAAGAGAGCTCACTGACTCAGAGAAATACAGACACAGGGAAAGGCACAGAGCGACACATGTAGCTCACTGATTCAGCGAGAAAGTGAGTGAGGATGAGAGGGAGATAAAGAGAGAGCGACAGACAGACAGAGAGATAGAGGTTGAGTGAGAAGGAGATAAAGTGGGAGTGATAAAGACAGAGAGAGATAAAGAATGAGAGATATGGGGAAAGAGAGAAAGAACGAAACTGTTACAGCACCAGTTCAGAATGATACTGTAAGGAAGGAAGGAAGTTACCATAAGAATTATATATGAACCCCATAAACCTCAGTAAAATCTGTACTTGGTCAAAATGGTCAACTTAGACATGAGGTGGTTCACTTTTGAGATTTTAAGTTCATTTTTAACTTGTGAGTGTCTATTTTTTACTTCTGTTTTTTACCAGCCATTTCTTGCCACATGGTATGTGGTTAAGACTTCCTCCAGGGTTGTACACTGATTGTGTTCAGACTAAAACACCAAGATTTATCAACAGCTGTCCAAGACTTAAACACATGCAGAGTGAGTGACCTTCCTCTTTAGCTCTGTACCTGTACAGCATGACGTTGTATGGGAGGAAGGCGGGCAGCAGCAGCTTAATCAGCCTGATGGGCAGCCACAGCATGAGCAGCACGATGGAGCCGAACACCACCACAGACAGGATGAAGCGCCGCAGGTGCCTGTAGATGGGCAGGTGGATCATCTCCTGCACCGGGTTAAAATCGGGGTCGTTGAGGTTTCGCAGAAACCACAGCACTCCGGGCCTCAGCACCTGATAGACAAACAGGAAGAGAATCAGTGAAGTGCTATTAAACATAAAATGGCGAGTTGCAGTCCTCAGTTCGTCAGGTTCAAAGCCATTATAAATGTTCATTAAACGCACACCTGTGAATTGTTAATTTAAGCAATAAGCCACAAAAGGTGATTTCAGAACCATTAAGAAGCACTGTTGGGAAATAAAAGGCAGTAATAATTAAAAACTCTTAAACCAAGCAATACTGTTCTTCAACAGTTACTATACAAAATTAATTCATATGCGTATTAGTGTTCCAATTAACTATTATGCAGTTATTGCAGTTAATGGGATGTTTTACAGTTTCACTGACTGTGACTTGGTTAATCAGACCGCAGGACCACAATTAAACATTTCAAATTAAAAATCATGCGGAAAACGGCGTTTATAGTCGTATTAATCCAGTTCTTGTGTTCTCACCTCTCTCAGGAGGAGGATGAAGGAGGCAAAGTAGAAGACGTAGACCATTCCCACAAGCCAGTGCAGGAACATGGTGGTACCGGGTGCCGATTTAAAACTCAGCTCTCTGTCCTTCAGCGAGGCATCAAACATCTCCTGCAGGAGGAGGGAAGACGGTTTCAATCCACCTTACACTTCCAGATGGTTTTCATGACAAACAGATGCACCACACAGGGTGCATTTGTTTGTCATGAATTTACCCCGGTAAATTTTTTTTGAGAAAGCATGTCAGTCTCAATGCTTCAAATTAAATGATGGCTCTAACATGATACTTATTAAATACTCATCTTTGCTGAATGAACAAACAGTTGGCCAGCGAGTAAATTAGAGTGAAATGTGCTCTGAACATGTTTATGCCATCTGCTGCAGTAACAAACATCAGACCAAACTGATTTTCTGAATAAAACTGCATTAAGGATAGAAACTCAGATATGATTGTTAGAATAACATTTTTAAGTTTTCACTACCTTTTGATAGCTAAACTGAAACAGATGCCAAAAATGGCCATGGTACAGATCAGCTTCGCACTGCAAATTCTTGGAATATTTCAGCCACAGATGAGAAATTCCATTTTCTGCCCTTGTGTTACCACACTGGTATTTGCATCGATGAAGACTTGGCTCCTGAGCCAAAGCTCAACTAACCATACTTTGGTCAAAATAAATAATGAATAAGCGCGAAGAGCTGGGGACTTCAAAAAGGAGCAGAGTCACTACGAGCAAGAACATGATACTGAAACACTGAAACCCAGAGAGAGAGAGAGAGGAGGAGAGCCTTACTAAAGAGCAGATGTCAAGCCACCAGCCACAGATGAGAGGGAAAACGCCGATTTCCACAACAACCAGCAGAGAGACCTGTAATGGAAGAAGAGCAGTGTCTCAGCAACAGTTTATTCACATTAGGAAATGAACTAAAGTCTTAAAATCCAAATATGAAGGGCTAAAATGCAAGTGATTCCTTAATGATGTAACAGGAATGTGATGCTTTATTTCTCCTGAAAGAGTTGTTGCCTACTTGATGCCCACACAGTCCTCCTTAAGTGTATCAAAGTGCACCAAAACAAACATCATTTTATTATAATTACTTAATTTTAAGAACACTCAAATTTTAATGGATGGCCAATCTGGTAAACAAGACTGACATCAAATAAAAAAAAGCATCGTCCCACTGAGAGTGAACGACAGACCAATTTACGTTATGTAAAGAAATTTTAAATGTAGGTGGCCATGTTTTCTGGCTCCCACCAATAATCACTATAATGAAATAAAGCTCATTAGGATGTAAAAGCTCCGGGTGCTGTAGCACACCCACACTTTACTGCTGTTTCAGTTTCATGTGCCGTATGTTGTTTCTGCAGTCATTTAGACTGTTATCCAATACAGTTGTGTCTTGGATTATAGCTTTCTATCATATTTTATTGTATTATTTTACTCTCTCTGCTCCTATGATTGATTTCAAATACGCTCACATAATCACTAAAAATGTGGGGACTGTGAAAAGCTCAGGTAAATCGAATCCTCTGCACTGTCAGTCTATATTTTCCACCAAGGCCAGTGCTTACGTGAATAACACAAAGCAGAAATGCACTGAGAGGCGTTACCTTGACAACGATGTAGCAGACTCCCAGGAGGCGCCGGGAGCGCTGGAACCTGACCAGAGCAGCGAGTCCCTAAGACACAGCCGTTAAGGATCGACACCACACACACACATGCATGCACATCCACCCACACGGTTACAAACACACCTCTCAGAACAAATTTCACATGGACTTTATTCATGTGAGACTCCTGGAAGAGACAGCTGCAGAACAGCTTGTACCAAACATTATCTTGTCAAGTAATCCATATCAACGGTGTGCAGGAGATTGGTGATGGCAGGTGGAAGGATACGTGACAGAGGATGAGTGTCATGGCCAGCAATATGTAGCCCACGATGGTTGTGATCAGGCCCTCGAAATGCGAAGCTTGAACCTGAAGAAAAAGAGAGTCAGGGAGTCTGGAAGCAAAAGCATAAAATTGCATAATAACAGCAGAAATTATATAATAAAAGCAGTTTCTTACATATTCTTCAAAACCAAGCCCCACGACAGAGAAGTGCCCAATATGGTAGGGACAGAATGCTGAATAGGAGAAAAAAAAAGACGTTTTCCATTGTGCAAAACTCAAAATGATAAATGCATTGGTATTGTTGCATATTATTATATAAAGTTAGAATTGTGTGCTATTAGTATGGCGTTACCGAAGGATCAAGGTTACCTAATACTATATATTTGTATGACGATATGCATCCCTCTTTTAAGATGTTCAGTTTACTCACCAAAGACCAGGATGAAGAGAGTGTTGAGAGACACGACCCAAAACACATGCTCCTAAAAAATAAAACCACATGAATCATCAACTGGCAAGCTTTCCAATGTCAAACATCTTCCAAAAGCTTGTTGGCGAAGACAGAAGCAAAGAAAAACCGTGTTTACTTTGGTAATATTACAATAAAAGTAATCACTGTCAATGTGGTCATTGTGGAAAAACTTACTAAGAACACCAGCGAGCCATCCAGGCCAAGCATCTGTGCAGCATGGAGACAAATCACAAGAATTTTACATTAACAGATGTGTAACAGGGATAATAATCATGCACATTTCTAGCTGTGTGGTGTGTGTAATGGGGCGGAGGGTGTTCTGGAGATCAGTGGTGTCCTGCAGACTCACCCTCTCCCATGTGAGTTCCTCGGCTGCTCTGTCCCACTCCAGGGCGTTCCAGTTCATGTCATCTGCAGAAGACAGATATCAGCTTTTAATAACCTAAAAGATCAATGCATCTGCAGCATTAATTCTGCAGGCTCATATGCTGTCAGATTTCACAGTAAGTCCAAAACCCACGACATTAATATGAACGACGGTGATTTTGATCCAAGTGCAATGTCACAATAAATATGATTTTAATGTTTTTGCGTCTCTGATGCAGCACGACAGCCCACTGTGAAGGGAGACGGGGTTACACTGTCCTTCATTCATTCTGCCAACAACAGCATGAGCAAATTCAGAGCTGGTGAGGTTTGTCAGAACAAATGTTTGTGAGGTACAACACTTATTTCACCTGACATTTGATGAATCATATTTTGTAGCAAGATGAAGAAAAATAATGTTTAAAAAGATCATGTTGTTATATGATTCCTGTATAGTGTGCTGGGTACATATTAACTGCATAAACACAATGGCTATTAGCGGTTGTAGAGCAAAACAGCACGTCTTATATTTATATAGCTGTAAATATAAGGGAAATAAAAAAGCAAGAAATATGTAAATAAAATCACAATTCATCATCAGGCCTTGTTGGTCAGACTGCCACAAAAATGGCCTATTTACACTGACATAATATCCAAATTAAGAGTCATTCTTTAAAATGCTACCGGGGAGGAAGCATAAACATCAATACATCATTGTCAAATTAATTATAATATTTTCGTATAATTATCACTACAACAAATGAGACTACTGTTGAGATGAGTGGTAGCATCTGTCTCCCCCTGATGGTGTTGTTAGTGCTAGTGTTTCTCAAAATGAAAACCACATTTTGTCTTGTTGCAATAAAGCAAACAAACACAAAGGGTGCTGCTTTAGTCTGCTGCTCTACTGAAAAGGAGAAACATATCAGAAGTGATTTATCCATCAGCCTTTCACTCCTTCCATCATGGGCCATTGTCAGAAACTTTGAAAGCTTTTTTTAGATTCATTTGCACTCGTAGATCAGCACAATGTTCCTGTTTTGTGCCATAAATTAATATCCCACTGTGCCATAAAGAACTACATCAAATTCCAAAGAAATCTGGCCCAGTAGCACAAATTCAAAATGTGATGGAGAAACCAGTAGAGCGATTGCTACTCTTCTCTGAAATATTCTCAGTTGTGTCAAAAATTAATGTGGCAGTGAATTATTCATGTTACATTTTTACACATAGCACCTTTGACTTCAGTACCTACCAAAATTACCCAGACATCTATAAAACTTACCTCTACAGGAACAATGCTACTGTTCTAGTCTATGTGTGTATCTTAAATACCACCTCCTTCCACAAACTCTGACCTTGTGCTCCGTTGTTGGCATCTGCATCTTCAGCGGCCGCCCCCTCCTCCTCTTCCAGCTCGGGGTCGTCACCCTGGTCCGGGGGGACATCCGGGGGCTCGGGCTCTGCCTCGTTCTGGGCTGGAGGATCGGCCGGGGCCGGCTGGGCCACGGGGGGCTCATCGGCTGCTCCCTGACCTGCTGCTTGTGCCTGAGGGCGAGGGGACAGGACAAAGAGCTTTTAAAAGAAATCACAGCGAGGCTTTTTCAGAGTGTAGGCTGTGGTAAGATATGGTATGTTTTCAAACAATGCACATTATATAACAATCAGAGAAAACTGCGTGCGTGTCTGTGCACCCTAAATAATTTTAATTGATGTATTAAGATTTTAAAAACTGACCGACTTAGTAAGCTGAAGCACCCAAAGCCACTGTCAAGGACTTCACTATTCTTAATTTTCACTCTCTCCCTCAGTAAAACTTCTATATTTCAGTTCAGGGATGATTCCCAAACCACACAAATGTTTAGGAACCTTTGCGAATGTTGAACTTAGTGCCGCAGACCCAAAAACCTCCAAACAAAGCAGTAGGCTGTGTGTGGGAGTGCAGTGTATCTGTATTCTACCTCGTTGGGCTGTCCGGCCGCGTTGGGTGGTGGCGGCTGGTGTTGCTCCAGCCACTGAGGGGCGCCGCCATGGACGATCTGTTCTCTGAGCCACACCAGGCTGATAAACGCACACAGGGTGCAGGTGACCACGAAGCAGCCCTGAAGGCAATCTGCCAGCAGGTTCTCTCTGCAGGAACACACACATACACACACACACACACACACATATTTGAGTGGCTGACTTTGCATTGCCTATGCCTTCAAGCTAGATAAGCAAAACGGGCATAATCTCTTGCTTATGAGAAATGCTAATCAATGTTAAAACGAAAAAAAAATTAAGATCTTAAGTACACAGAGCATAAAAAACAAGCTTAAGCAAAAATGCACTAAAGTGAATCAGTTTTTAATTATCTAGAGACCATCTTCACAGCATGTGTGCAAGCTATTAAAGAAAATAAATGATATTGATTTCCA
The DNA here is from genome assembly GCA_900302615.1 of Holocentrus rufus. Lineage (NCBI taxonomy): Eukaryota > Metazoa > Chordata > Actinopteri > Holocentriformes > Holocentridae > Holocentrus > Holocentrus rufus. The sequence goes on along the minus strand of OMLF01012643.1, from coordinate 47,674 downwards.
TTAAGTTTAACGTGCTACTTTTTCCATTCTAATGGCTTAAAGTGTTACGATGACAACATCATGGTCACTCACGTGGAGAGCATGTCCAACGGCAGTGTCAAAAGTGAGCTCACAGAGCCAGTAAACAGACACTTGTAGATGCGACCTGAGAGACAAAGAGAAATATATTGCTGTCATTCCACACACTGACATGAAAGACGTAGTCACCCGTAATTGCTTGAACCCTCTAAAAACTGCCTCTGGGCTGAAATCAGGTTGTGAGCTTTTAACAACAACTGACAGAGAAGAACTGCATACATGAATGTCAAACAAGCTATTTGTTGTTATTTAACAAATGATTTAATTTGTGAGCACTTAATAAGTCTAGCCTGCTTTTTTACATCACGTACTGATGGGGATTTACATGTCTTTGAGCACACAACATTGTTTGTTATGTAACGCTACTAAAGCCTTAATTCTCTTGATCCTGTTAAACCATGAACATGAGCTAATATGTTTAGCTTATGTCATGGTCATATTTCCTTTTACCTTACTGGGCCAGAAAAATGGATAAGGAGAGGACGGCACATTAGGACCATCTGCTCTTCAGGCCATGAAACAGACTGACCAGATGAATTCATATGAGATGCATGATCCCTTACTGCTTCTGCAGGGGATTTTCCATGATGAAAATGTTGAATTTCCATCACCTATACAAATGTAATATGTTTTGTCTTTGGCTAGAATTGTAACACGTCAGATTCAGAGGTTTTATTAAAATTCATTACTCTGTCCGGGACGACAACATCAATGTGAGCACAGCTGCCATAGTTACTGATTTTTTTTTTTAAACTGAGCCTGACAAACTGCTATGATATTAAAGGACCTCTACCAACAATTTATTTAATTCTTTAACTTTCCCTCACTTTCCCTTTCCCTGGAGTAGACTTGTGAAAATTCCATAACTTTCCAAAAATTCCATGACTCGTGGAAACCCTGTTTTACTAATCCACCCATTCATGAAGAGGAGACATGAACAGTAGGAGAAAAGACAGGTTTAAGTTGTTTTTAAACTAGCAACAATCAGTTTTGCATAAGGTATAATTCAGTATTTGGGAGGTGGTCCTAGTACTGAGATTCCAAAGCTGTGAAAAGGCCTTGTGCACAACCACAATGTGAGTACTATGTTTGATGCTTTAAACTGGTTTCATTCTTAACATCTGAAAGCAACTTAAAAAAACATGTATTTATAGCTCAGGCCTACTCAGCAGTTTCACACATTGTGTTTGTGTGTGTTTGTGTGTGTGTGTGTGTGTGTGTGTGTGTGTGTGTGTGTGTGTGTGTGTGTATTACTCACATGCAGTGAGAGGAACCACCCCGAGCCATGCGAAGGCCACCAGTGTGTAATGAAACCAGTAGCGGATGGCCGTGCCCACACTGGTCAGCAGGCCTGCACAGATGTCCTGGATGGGCAGACGGGAGGGCATGTCTGGGGAGTAGACTGCAGAGAGCAGGAAGAGAGTGGAACAAATTATTCAAAAATGTGTTAGAGTATTAACACTTTGAGTAATGAAAAGTATGACCAACGACCATTTCAAATTCAGTAGTGATATTCAAGTTTCCAATTAAGAACAGATATTACTTTTGGAAAATGCCCTCTAAGTGTAAGGTTGAAGTTGAATTATCCAATCAGTCATTGCACACTACTCAGACTCCGTTAACTTAAATGAGGAAGTGCAGAAAAGTTCACTTTGTCCAAGTTAACAAATTTCTACTTCTCTGAATTTATTGTGCAAGCAGATAACATGAACATTGGACGGCAGTGATATAATGATGATTCAAACAGACGCAAACAGGAGAGGAACCTGAGCTGTCCAAATTTTCAGAGCCAAAAGAATTTGCAACAAAATTAATATAACAAGTAGAGTGACAAATTGCTGCTCAAGTCTACTGCTTATAAATAAAGTTACTGTTACTGAAATAATTAACTACTACTAAAAAACTAACAGCTCAAGTCCAGTCTCTGTAATAAATTAATTCACTGTAAGCTTTAGCCTACAGGCCAACCCTCTTAAATTTAACTTCTTTATAGCTGTAGCTTATCTGACACAAATAAAAAAAAAAACAGGCCAAAGGAAGAAAAGCATTTGTCTTAAACAAAAGAAATGGTCATATGTAGAAGTGACTGACAAAAAAAAAAGCCATATAGACCCATGTATATTGTATTTTTAGGAAACCTGACGCTGTTTAACATCGAAGTGGCTGATCCATCAATGCCAAAAACACTTACTTGGTGTGAAAGCAAATCTGTGTTTGCATAATTCACAATACTCCTTCCTGCTGTGCTTCAGCCACTGGACCAAGCTGTAAAAAAAACACAATGACATCCACACATTAAGACAGTGAAAAGTAGAGCACACTGGGGGAAAAAAATCAATGTGCTGGTGGGGCATTTTTCAGATTGCTGAGTTGCAGATACTATTTTCTTACATGTTTGGACCAAATACACAGCAGGCGTGAGAAACAACAGTTTTCTCACATAGAGACATTATTCATGTCACACCAATGAGGTTGGTGATTTTGCATATGAGTATTTAAGTAAACTAATAAAATAACTCTCATTGACAAGTCAGACCTAAAGTAGAACTGCAAGTTATTTACTTCAAAATCCATGATAAGATTTAATGATTTACAATAAGCAAAAAAATGCAAACTAAATAAACAAGCAGGTAAAAATAGAAAAATGTATGTATGCATCCCGTGCTTCTAATTTCAAGATGTCAGCTTCAGTTTGTAATTTCAGTAGATTCTATTGCTCCAGGCACTTTCTTCTCCCAAAATGCCTCTATTCACAAGTGGTTAGATAAATACTGTGCCACAACATAATTAGAGGGGACTCCTGCATTGTGGATTGAAGCCATAGTCTGTGATGCAGCGACCGTCTGAAAAAAAGGTGTGCAGTGTTGACCTGATGTAACATTTTGCTTTGATTACTAGGACACGCACTAGGATATGGGGTGATGAGGACGTAGTATCAGCTCTGATGACATCTCCAGGGCATCTGGACTTTATCAAACACTGGATGTGAGCGCTTATCATATGCCAATCGTTGTAAAACACAAGAGTAAGTGGGTGTGGTTAGCTCACTATCTGATTAAAGCGTAAAGGGGCCTATCAGCAATCCTGAGCTATTCTGTTTGTAAGTTATGCATAATCACACCATGCCGGCATGCTGTGACATAGGCTAGACTGTGGGATTAATAGCTGGGTTATGTAAGGGAGAGATTACCCCCGGCTGATTCCAATACACACTGACTGGCCTGTAAAGAATTGTGTGATTGGACCTCAAGACTGTGATCATGCAGGGCTCCCGCTGTGGCCCTGATGTAAAATTTAATAATTTTGCCCTGATGTTCCATAACTACAGCAGAGAGCTTCCACAATTTAATTCCTTCCTGGTTTGTTTGTTTTTCAGCTCAGAAAAGTTGTAAAGAAATGAACTCTCATGCAATTACGGTTGGGCTTACTCTGGAGGAATGGCCATAAAAAATACAAAAACAGCTCAAAACCGCCATCTAATGCAATGAATGTGTTGAACAACTCGTAAAAAAATACATTCTGATATAATTCCACCAAGCAACCACTTGCAAAATTGCCTGATATTCCATGACTTGCCCAGAAAAAATATCCAATTCCCTGAATTACCTTGCCTGGAAAACACCTATCTAAATTCCAGTATATTCCAGAAAATCAATGACCAGTGGGAATACTGATCCGATCACACTTGGACGCACTGAGTAACTAGTATGAATGAAGACAGATATATTGATAGATAGTAAAAATTAAGTAAAATAGCAAGAAAGATATCAAGACAAATGTAAACTAAGAAATTTTCCTCACACTGACATTGCTAAGTAAAGCTGACACAAATTTGAATAACTGCAGCCACAGAATATGCATAAAGGCCACTTCACAGCCAAGTGTAACTTTATTCAAAGGCTCAGCATGACTCTACGATTCAGATACAATAGGTACTGACCACAGATTGTTATTCTAAACTTTGCAGGGAGACAAAATAATATGGATACAGACTGAAGTTTAAACAATTGGCACAGAACAATCCAGGCCTGGCCTTTGCTCCTGCCTGGGGGTTTCCATCCACCTGACCCTCCTGTAACCTGTGACAGCCACACACAGGACAGACGAGAACAGACCACAACCCCACAAACACCCACTGAGCTGGGGCTGGTATTGTTTTCAACACAAGCCCCTCAGGCAGTTACCTGGGTTACTATATAACCTGCACGGAAGAGACACATTGGATAAGTAACCTGTTTTGCATCTCCTCTCTGTCTTCACTGCATTATATTTGCTGCCAAGCAAACAGTACAATACAGCAGCAAACAAAGTCCCCAACCTATGCATCAAACCAAATGATCAAATTACTTACAAACCACAGTCTACACTACTCTGAAGGGTAAATGCTAGTACTGGATCTATATTTCAAGAAGAATCAAGAATCTAACATTTCAGAGAGTTGTATGTGGTTACATGTTCAATTTTGGCAAGAATTTCTTTCTTACTGACTTTACTTCATCTGTATTATTTGCAGTCAATAATTTCAAAATTATGGCAGCAGCCTCACTTCACCCTTTTGGTCTGGATGATAAACTTTGTGCATACATGCAACTAACCCGATCACTTCTTATCATTTTCACTGAACAAATCACACTGAACAAAAGAGAAAAGTTGTGGATTACTATGACCGTGGGGTGGAAGAAGTATAGGACTGCTTTTCCAGGGGAGGGGACTGCTAAACACACTTACCATTCCTGGTGGATGAATTTAATACTGCCAGTGCAGACACAGGGATGGTAGAGGGGTTTGTCTGGGGTCCCCTCAGAGCGGCACACACGACAAATATCCGCTGCACAGACAGTATGCAAGTGAGGAGGGTCCAAACCAGTGTCGAAGCCCAGCAAAGTGCAGTTGACCAGACAGGGAAAGAAATAAACGGGGAGAGGAGGTATAGGGGTGGCGTTATTAGACACGTATGTTCAGACAGAATTACTTATGAAAACATTTAACTAACAGCAAGAGAAGCAAGAGCCTAAAACTGAAGTTATGCAAGAAACTTGGCTTATCCATGGCCATGCCATGGGAGACTAATGACATCATCCTAACGCTAGGTTTCTGGTAGTTTCTGCGATCACAGCTCAGTCCTACTTTATAACAAATTTACAAATCAACTCAAATGTAGCAAAATATTTTAGAAGTCTTCTCTGTAAAAGCTGACACAATTTCACAATGCGATGATTAGCTTGTAAGCTAAAAACTAGCAGGCCAGCACAGCAGTAGGCTTGGTTCTCTGTCTGTCAGTGATGCAATTTTGGAGCTAACGTTAGTTTCTGGAAAGCTACGGCAAGTGAGCTCTTAAATGTTATTTACCTTCTTCGGCAGTATCCATGTTGTTTACTATGCACTGGTCACCTTTTCGTCCAGGGGTATGCTCTATTGCGAACCCATCCACGATATAGATAATATCGTTTAGCTAGCTAATCAAGCTAGCGAGATTAGAATATCCTTGGGGCTCGGATACATTGACAATCATAAAATGGTGTCCCCACAGATTGAACACCAACGCAAGCTTCGTTACGTCCTACCACATCAAGCTCGTAGTATTTTCAAAGCTGGACAGCAGATGTTATTTTTAGAATGTTTTTGTCAGTGCAAAACCTCGAAACGTTACATCCTCTTCGTTACTGAAATATGACCAATGAGACCAGACAGAAAGCTAACCTCGCTAGCTGAGCAGTCACTGCTAGCTAGCTTCTGTCACAACACTTTTGCCTTACGACAGTATTTCAGATTTTACGGCAGAGGAACTTCCATGACTGCTGTCACGTGGCTACAGAAAGTATCAGGTGAACGCGGAGTACAGCCAGCTGCAATCTCTTGATATCTGTAAACTCGATGTAGTACTTCCATGCTGTAAACCTCAAGCTTGTTTATCTGAACCATGATCTGAACATAGTTAAAATGTAGAGCTGGTAAATTAAAGAGCAAGAGCTTTTTGTTCTAACCTGACTGAAGAGCGACATCTAGAGGATTTGACTTAAACCAACATTTTTTTATTTGGACACAAAGAGGCAACGCTAAATTTAGCTATTATGCCAAAGAAAAATTACGTTATGCAGGCTCGATTGATTATAAAGGACGATGGCCTTTAAAAACGACTGAACTCTTGAAGGAATAGCATCCATAACTGTTACATCTCAAAATTTAAGGTACTGATTCTCAAAGTCTGTAGAATATGTTTTCAAACCATTTAAGTGTATATAAAAACAACCACAAATAAACAAACTTTGGCCACCAATCTTCATAAATATAACATCTTAATGCCAGGGCTGCACGATTAGGCTATCCAGGAAAAATAAGAAGTAAATAAATAAAGGAAAAAATACAACGAAAAAAAGATCTAACGTTACATGCCACACATTTCCGTAAAAATATGGCTTTTGTTTGAGTTGATTGCTGCTCTCACTCTTCTAACACAAAGACGACTTAAGGGAATATCTGAATATCTAGAATGTTTTTCTCACAATGTGTAAACCCAATGATGATAATCATTCGTTAAAATGGGGAGATGTCTTGCCATGAGGACGGTAGCCTAGCAAAGAGATGGACAACATAGTGTCGGGATTCCTATTTCTGATTCAGAGCTGAGACTTGCTTGCTTTGGACAAGAATTATAAAACCACACTTCGGAAATAGTGCTTGGCCAGCAATTGGTACTATTCTATCACCCCGAGAGCACAGCGGCGCCGTGGCTTAGTTGGTTAAAGCGCCTGTCTAGTAAACAGGAGATCCTGGGTTCGAATCCCAGCGGTGCCTTTTGAGAGCAGAAGTCAATGATCACGTAAACCCCTTCTCTGTGTCGGCGTCCCAACAATAAAATTTCACGTAGTTTAAGCTGATGTAAGGCTTTCAAGTGCGTGGTCATGGGACAATAGGTAGCTGTGCATGTGTCAAGTATGCCTACGAAAACTACAATGACACCTGATGTATAACGATCTTGTCTTTGAGCAACAGTATTGTGGACGCATAAAACATCCATCCGAAATATATATAATTATTATTAAAGTATTGTATTTGTCACATAGTAACACATTTTTCATATTTTATCATAATTATATTATCATAATGATGATAATTCTGCTATATTTACAAAGGTGAAACGCTTTTGTGTCAATCTTGTATCATTTCGGTACAAAACATACTTTCAGCTGGCCTATGTGAAATGCCATTGAAGTCATTATGTCCACTCCTTGAAAATGAAATGTACTGAAATGATACTTAGTGTTTAAACAATTCCTACTTAATACAGTCCTTATTTTCACTCTCATGTGTAAAAAACTTTGAAACACGAGGCTTATTTTGAAAGCTCAGACAGGAAATTCCCTCTTTATTCTTGCGTAATTGACACTGGTCACACGAGCTTTACACTGACCGAGATTTCCTGTAGTTTCATGTTCTCTGGAGTTTCAAGTGTCTGATAAGGGCTCCAGACTGTATTCTCCCCCCTCAGAAGACAGTAAAACCAGAAAAGGTAAGCTTTTGATATGAGCATGTTTGTAGCTAAAATCCAGTGCATAAAATCTTTTGTTTGAGTGTGCAAAGACAGAACCTGGAAAATCTCAGATTGTGACAAAAATGCTTTGTCATTGCTATGTTCAAGCACATTCATATTCAGTTGGAGTTGACTGCAGGCCTGAGCATGATTATAGGTATGAGAAATGTTTGTTGTTGCAGTAGTTGATTCTTTAATATGTGACCAAGTCCACTCCTCTCCTCTTGTCCTCCTGCACTCTGCACTGTGCTCCTGTCTGTGTTTGCAGATGGCAAATGAAGCACGGCCATGTCCCTGTGATATTGGTGACAGGATGGACTATGGGGGACTCGGCCAGGAGGTCCAGATAGAGCACACCAAGGCCTATGTAGTAAAGCCCTCCTCTGCATCTGACAAGGCTATCATTGTCATACAAGACATCTATGGGTGGCAGCTGCCCAACACTAGATACATGGCTGATATGCTGGCCGCCAATGGATACATGTGTGTAAAATCCAGTATACAACAAACAATCCCATGATGGCAGCACACTGATTGAGAATTAATTAACTGGAGTGATTGTCAAATGGTTATAAAAACAAGGATGATATGCCTGAAAGCCTTACAAGTTATTGCCTTGCTGCATGAGCAAATAACCATCTAGCACCAGCAGTTTTGAGTCTGACAGTCTTGTATTTTACCCTGTATTATGATATCAGTGTATTGACCTGCCTAGTGTTTTAATAGTGGTTTCTCTTGCCATTGTTTTGCTATGATCAGTGCTGTCTGCCCAGATTTCTATGTTGGGAAGGAGCCATGGAGTCCAACACATGACTGGTCCAAATTTCAGGAGTGGCTTGAAGACAAAAAGCCCACCAACATAAACAAGTAACTTAAAACATATGTAAACAATTTATTTAGTCTAGTAGGTATCTGGCTGTACCAGCTGAGGAGTTGTGACTTTTTCTTTGCTTGGAGCCAGGGTGATAATTTTCAGATATATATGAGTGATCATTGTTTATAAAAACAACTTGATCCACCTCTGAGGTCATTTAGCAGACTAATTCACAATCTGCACTTGTAGGACACTTGCTGCATTCAGATTTGTCTTTCATGGATAATGTTCACTTATTGAACTTCGTGAGCTATCCTTATACTGCAGCTTTTGCTTTTGCTTTTGTCTGGGTCCTGTGTTTCCCTTCCAGGGAGGTGGATGCTGTACTGCGGTTCCTGAAGGAGCAGTGCGGGGCCAAACGAATTGGAGCAGTGGGCTTCTGCTGGGGAGGGGTCGCCACACACTACATAGCCCTGCAGTATCCAGAGGTCAAAGCTGGAGTCTCAGTCTATGGTAATGTTGTTGTTACCTGACCACCTGTGATGTAACTTGGCAGCTCTCCTTCTAAATATAATTTTACAGTATTGTCAGTATCTCTGATTTACAAACTATCCTTATGTAGTTAGACTATATAGCTCTGCATATAACACATGCAGTGCACATTTGTTTTTTTCTGCATATGCACATGATTTTGTTTCGGTGGCACTGATGCAGATTTATCACCATCCTCTAACACTGAACACATAGGACAAGGACTTCAGTCAGTAAGGACTGCACACTTCAATCTAGGAATGTGCACCAACTACTCAGTTACAATGTACATGCAGGTGGCATGGCATACAGTACGGCTGCAGGAGGAATGATTTTTATGAGAGGTTTATGTGATGGCAGGGATCATCCGGGAGAGGGAGGACAGGTATGAACTGAAGAGTCCAACGCTGTTCATCTTTGGGGAGAAAGATGATGTCATCCCACTGGACCAGGTTAGTATGCATGTTAACATGATATGCACAGTGTCCATCCAGTATAAAAAGTATGGGAAAGGCAAGACTGCTTTTATGGTGCCACATCACTGACATACAAGTTTTAATATTTATTCTGTGAATTTTGCGTTTGTCATATTATTTCTCACAACCTGTATTTATTTTGGTTTGCTGTTCTCTCAGGTGAGTGTCCTCGAAGCAAAACTAAAGGAGAAATGCACAGTTGACTACCAGGTGAAGATCTTCCCAGGTCAGACTCATGGGTTTGTTCACCGCAAGAGGGAGGACATCAACCCCGCAGACAAACCCAGCATCCAGGAGGCCAGAACAGACATGCTCAACTGGCTGAACAAATACATGTAGGCCAGGAGGAGGGGGCCTGATTATCTACAACAATGGAAGAGCCACTTGTGCCTTTTACCGTGTTTCTATGCATAGCTTTGCAGACCTCAGTTGAAGTGATTTTCATAGACATAAGATGATAATCAGAAAAGTGAGGGCTGCAGGTACAATAAAATGTAGAGGTGCCATTCAGAGTAATCATTTGCTGGAGAGCTGGTGATTGCTGAAAACTACAGTGGAGCAGAGCCGGCAGTGGCATTCTTGTAATTCTTTTGAAAATCTGGCTAATGTTTATGATTTTCTGTATTTTTCAGACTTGAAGACATTTGGATCCATAGAAATAAGTCTCTGTAGAATTCAATCAAGGACCCAAAATTATTTAGCTTTATTACCTTGTGCAGATTGTATTGATGCAGTATTCTCCATGTCCAATTTCCAACTGATTCAAAGCTTTCAGTAACATTGTTAGCATATGGATCTTTTTTGAAATCTTCCTCAGTTCTGTAAGATATAACCCATCATGCAATACCAAATGAATAAACAAACAATGAAAAAAAAGTTAACTATGAAGTTTTATATCAGCAGCAACACAAAATCAGAACCACACTGTCGACTTTTTAACAGACCAACGTTTTAATGATGACTTGGGCGCTACAACAGCTTGAACAATTTTGTATCAAATGATAAATAACAATGCAGTGCGGTTTGGACTTAGTGCTCGGGGGAAGTGCCTAAGACAGTTCTATAACATCTCGGACTTTCTTGGGCGTTCTTGAACACGGCCGAGCCTTCTCACACTCCGGTGGGCTTCAGTCCTCGGACTCTCCGGGGCTTCGGATGTCATCGATCTTCAGGATCATCTTGACCACCTGAGTGGCCAGAGAGATCTGTTGCTTCTTGCCAATCAGAGTCTCAATCACATGTTGCTGCTTCATGTCTGTGGAGGAGCAAAATAAAAGCAATTCATTAATTAAACAGCAATTAAACAGATGTGTTACCACTTGATTGTCTGTTCTGACGGTAGCTACAAAGAACAAGACATCTTTCTCCAATAATGCAGCCATGCATGTCTTATTGGAATAAATACCACTAAAAACCGAACAAGTTGAATCTGTGCTAATCTGCGAGATCAGGCAGTTTAGTCTTTGTACAGAATGAAGACTTGCATGCTTTCAGGCTCTGATGACACATGATTGGAGATCAACATATTACAGGACATAAATCAGTCTGCATTGTGCCCTATGCAGCTTGTTTCTTACCATTGGTGTTGAGGTGCAGGCAGTCAATGCCCAGGAAGGGGTTGTTTTCTGAGACCTGTTTGGCTCTGACCTCTGTCATGGTCTGGATGGGGTTCAGCCCGCTGTTCTCAGCCAGGGCCATGGGGATTACCTCCAGAGCATCTGCAAACGCCCTCATTGCATACTGCTCCAATGACGGGCACTAGAGAGGAGAGGGAATGGGACAGAGGTTAGAGGATCCAAGCACCAACAGGAGAATCATGTGTGGTGTATGCATCAAGCATTTGTTTACTGGGTGTTAGTAAACATCATATAGACATTGTGCTTAAATAATGCGTTAATCAGAAAGACTGTTAAATGCTTCTAAATATCCTGGGGTTCTCACCTTATCTGCAGCCTGGTTGACAGCCAGGGCGCATGCAATCTCTGAAGCTCCTCCTCCGTACACAACACGGTTGTCTCTGACCAGATTGCGGATCACGCACAGAGCATCATGAAGTGCACGCTTTGCCTCCTCAATGATCTAAATCAGACAGAGCGAGAAAAAGAGGCTGAATAAATAGGGATTGAGGACAGAACATTGTTGTAAAGTGGGAAACTGGTTTCCTTGGGTGCATCAATGTCTTGCTTAAAAGAAATTTTAAAAAAAGCCTTGTTTAGAGCACCACATTGAATCCATATACAACTATTTTTTCAGATCTGAGCTCTTTCCTGTTATCTCAAAAGACAAAGTAAATGCAGACTTTGTTACTGGGATGAAAATCAAACTTGTGCTCACCATTTTGTTGCCTCCACGGATGAAGATGGTGACAGCCCTGGAGTTCTTGCACTCCTCGATGACCAGCATGTGGTCCTTGGTGGTGCCGAAGCATATCTCCTTCACCAGGCCAGCTGTGCCGAGCTTCTCGGGGGTCAGCTCGCAGAACCGTGGCACAATGCGACCTCCTGTGGCTATGGCGATCAACTGCAGAGGCAAGACAATTGACACTGGATATTTGAACACAGATAGCAAAGAAAAGCTTTTCCATGCACCTTCTGTCCGAGATCATAACAGATGTGTAACATGAGTTTGGGTTGCCATTCGCAAAGCATCCATCCCAAGTGTTGAAACAGATGAATAAAGTTCAGGAGTGACTTTACATCAAGGGGATTTATCATGTGGCACCACACTTGTTATACCTACATGACCTTCAATGTCCATTTCCCTGCAGTCATTTTATTACATTTACAAAGTCTGGTGGTATTATCCTAAGCAAAAGAAAATTAATGAACCTAGTCTTGGGGAGCAAATATCTCTCACCTCAATCTCAGGCCCTCCGACCCAGCGCACGGCAGGCAGCTCGTTCTGCAGCAGCAGGTGGTTGGCTTCATCATCAAAGCCCCACTGGCAGATGGCCAGGTTAGCGCCATTCTCTTTGACCTAGAACAATACAAATTGCTCATAAGGTTGACAAATTCTGTATTTTAAGTATAACCACATGTGCCAAGATGTACCATGACTGATTTCATATTTTTTATGTATTACACTTATTTATTTACGAAGGGCAATGCAAATTAATCAAACCAAGGGTAAATGTGCTAGTGTTAGCAAACTAAGCTAATTTTCAGGTGTAGTCCCTGTAGGCCGATGTTTATAGCCAGAAAATGTGGTTAAATCACGAAAAAATGACAACAGAGTTATGATACAGATGGACAGGACAAATACAAAGAAGTCTGCATGTAAGCAAGTGCACATAGCAACAGACTAATAAACAGGCACAGGACAAACAAAAAGCAGCATATGAGGAACCAAATAGACAAATAACAGAAATGCAGGTATAAGTAACCAAGCAGCATTCAATCAATCAGACTGAGCTGAAGGTAGTACTCATATTTTTTAAAATGGTATTGTGACTAGCTTGGCTAATAACTTACAAATGTTGATATACTAACCTGCTGGATCATCTCCAGGAACTTTTCCTTTTCATATTTCTGCAGAGCTTTGTAGTCCTCCACAGACGTCACGTCCAACTTATGCTTGGTCTTGGGCTTAGGGGGCTCAAACGGGCAGGTGAGGATAGCAATTTTTGTGTCTTTCAGAACCTGAGCAGAGACAAAGAAGAAATACTTTCAGTCTTATCTCACATTTATTACATATGAAGAAAAATGTGCAGATTTCTTTATACAATTAAACTTGCAGAGATCTGGCAATAACACTTAGGAGAATACTGGTGCCATTTGGTTGTGCCCCATTTACTGTTTACACCTCATTTGCACTTACCCCATTTGCAAGGCATATGTCTTATGTAATATGATTTTTGAAAAATATAAGCTTAATGCAATGTGTGCACTGATCTGAAAATACTCTACTTGGGCATAATGAATTAAAGATAAAATAGAAAAATACTGACAAAATTTAATTATGTATATGGTGACAGATTATCTAGCTCAGGCAATTTTCATGTCTGTGGAAAAAACAAATGGCTGCTGTGGCTGTTTCTCAAGGTAGGATGACAAGCACTGACAATCTCAACTATCCTGATTATGCACAGACACCACCAGGAATAACATGGAGGGTCAATAATAGAAAAAAGAGAAAAAAATCACAATCCTGAGCTCCTGATGCTGTCATGCCTATCAATGTTGTGAACTCTGCTGCAACTCTATGATGATACTATGTCAAGAGGTGAGACAGACCCTACCTGTCAAGACCTACTGGAATAATGGAGAGCAATTAATGGTCTGAATGAAATAAGTCAGGTTCATTTAGCCAAGTTAAATCTGCCTCTGGTACTGTCAGCTATTTCATTATGTATGATCACAAAGGATGAGTCATGAAAAATAAACGACAAACTCATGGAACTAAAGTCCTCTTTGCTTTGTGTGTACCTTGGGCATCTGAGGGTGGCTGAACTCCTTGTCAACAATGACTCCCTTGATGAGCTGTGTGTCCTCCAGCTTGCCTCCCACTTTTCCCTCCATCTTGATAAGCTCGAAGTCTACATCCTTCCTGTCCATGTCGGCCACAGTGAGGATGGCGTTCACCGCAATCTCAGCCATCTGTCTGTGGCATCGGTTGATCCTGGAAGTCCACAGAAGGACTGTGTTAAGATTTCTTATCATACTTTGACTGTAACTCACCAAAAATTAACTTAACTGAAAAGGTAAAGGTCTTGGATAGAATTACACCAACTGCCTAGCCAGCAAGCGATATCCAGCAATCCAAAACAGTACTTCTTCACTGTAGTTAAGTCAGATAAATCATGTCAACACTGCAGTTCACTCACACTTTGGATCCCAGCGTTGTCATGGCAGTCTGGATAAGGGGTTCTGTGTTGTTGGGATCGAAGGGGAAGGTCTCGCCAATCTTGTCGAGCTGCTCGATGGCGATACGAGCTGCCTGGTCGTAACCATCCGAGATGCGGATGGGGTGGATTCCACGGTCCAGCAGCTGCTCAGCCTGCTCCAGAAGAGCTCCAGCTAGCACTAAAGATGAAAAGAAAAAAAAAAAAAAAACAGACAGTGAGCAACCACAAGCCAAATATGATTAACAGTTCCATTACCAAATGGAGTCGGATAGCAAATTATTTCTTGCAACAATTCACAAATGCCAAACAATTTGACTTCGCATATTCACAATCATTGCATTTTGTTTTTGACATAGCTGCAGTAAGCCCCATGCTTGAATGCATATAAGAGAGAAAAAAAAGGATTTGCATGAATAGTCAGAGATGCTGTAAACAGAAATCCACTAATATAGTGCTTTCTTCACTCTGCAGTGCTCATATAGTACAACACTGCTGTGTATAGACAATTATACACAAACACTTGTCGTATAATATAATCCTCATGACACTGCAGTCATGTTATTATTCAAACCTACATGCAATTGAGAGTTGTATGTACGCTATGGCAGAAGCCTCCATGGATGATAGCACCATAGACAGCGACAGTGTCATTTTAACATAGAGCCATGAATTGATTGTAGCTGACTGAATTTTGCCGCCATAATTTGCCTTCTCCTTACCAACAACTCCAGTGGTTCCATCTCCAATTTCATCATCCTGGGATTTGGAGAGCTCCACCATGAGCTTGGCGATCTGGTGGTCCACATCCATCATGCTGAGAATTGTTGCTCCATCATTGGTGACAGTCACTTCTCCATCCCTGTCAACCATCATCTTGTCAAGGCCTGCATGGAAAATGAGTGTAAATTATAGATGCAAAAAGCACAAGCTTGTCCACCAGATCGCAAAACTATGTTGAAATCATATAGCAGTTACATATTGATTTTTTAAAATAGTGGTAAAAGTGACAGAAATTAGAGGCGCAGCATCCATGCATCCATCTGGCCACCGGGCGTGGCGCATTCAGTGATTTAATCAAAGATGGGGACTTCAATATGCTTATTCTCACCGTTTGGTCCTAGTGATGTTTTCAGCGTTGAAGCAACCGCCTTGGCTGCCATAATGTGAGACTGCAAAACACAAACAGAAATGTCAGCTAACCTGTCTGGTGAGGTCTCATTCTTGGTCTTTGTAAGCTAAAGCTATCATTTACAGAAATAATGTGATATCGGGATGTACATCGTTGATGGACACTTGTGTCAATAATATTCACTGCTCATACGAGTTCACGCCTGAGGCCCCGGCACTTATTTAGCAACTCTCAAACGCTGAACGCACCCAAGAAAAGCACATGGGCCGTGATGCTAGCATGCAGTGACTAACGGTAATCCTGTTGCTAATGTTATCCTGTTGCTAAAGCACAACACCACAACTGACCAGCTAGGTGTAGGTTCTGAATCAAACGGGTTCAGTGAATATTCATATACGAGGAACTCGTCAATTGTCAATATGTTATCTTAGGCAGATGATTGTAGCTAGTGCTATTAACTAGCAAATAAGCTATCAGCATGCCACTCTGCATCATGCTAGCTAGCCCATTGTACCTTCAATGCGTCAAGGCCCGTTAGCCGTGTCTTCTTATCCTGGTCTTTAATGATGATGAAAGGCCTTCCATACTCATCGAAGGCTAGAGTCCCTAAAGTCGACATGTTGGCTGGAGGAACGGGCACTTGTTAACTGTCTTATGGATCAAATTATGACTTTTCGGGATAGAAAACTGGAGTGTGGCTAAGCTGCAAGCCGCACGGGTCTGCCGGCGACTTCTGGAAGGCTCTTGGGGCGGGGAGGGCGAAACCAAGTGCTGTCAGTGAATGCTGAATTCAACAGCAATTAAACACAATATTTCAAGTGGAATATGGTATATTTAATTATAATAACGTCATACGATTAAGAATTACATTTTAACAAGCCGAAACTACGACTGTTGATTATTCAAAAATTATTATCTTCTCCATAATATGGTTTCTTCCAATCTCGTCCAATGGCCGTGATCCTGATCTCGCGCGATTTTCGGGGTGAAGGAAATTCCATGGGATGGACTGGACTCATGAAAAGCTACAGCACTTTAGAAAAAGCACAAAATTATATTTGCCGACTTGTTCACATAGCGTATGTACCTATATTTTAACCTGTTTGATTAATTACACTGAATGATTCAGTTTCTTGGTTGTATCGCTCAGACAAACTGCTGATTTGAGAGCTAACCAGTGTTGACGCCTCGGGGATCAGCTGTTTCCAAACCAATGCTCACATTTGACTTGCTGCCGCTGAATTCGTCAGTGGTAGTTGGCTATTATCTATTTATAAAAGAATTGAACTTCACTCTCTGTATTATGTGGTTCGGTACGGGAAGCAAATAATACAGTTTAGTCCACGTGCACTCGTATGTGTAAGCTGTTAGCGTCAAAACTGACGCAATGTCCGGGTAGTTTAGTAGTGTTGAGTTTTTGAAGTTGCTGCTTTTCTCCACAGTGTTGCAAAGAGTATTCTGCGGGAGACTGTCTATTGCCTTTAAAGCTTTGCAGTGCCGAGGTAAGACGCACATGAAAAAAAACAGGTCGGCCACCTAACAGTTATTAATAGCTATAATTGCCATTTTCACCTGACCAGTTGCACTGACTTGTCTCAACTTCAGCTATGGCTTAAACATTGTGTGGTGAGATGTCTTGCAAATTAGTTTAACTTATGTCTCTCAGCTTTTAGGAGCAGTGGCATAATACAAAGAACTAACAGAATTTCAAGGCAATACAAGTTATTGTTTGCCTGTGAATATGCACCGCTTTGAATGGTCATACTGTTACTGAACTTAGACTGTTATACACTGTATGTATTAGTAGATAATACAGGGGGGAGCGAATATCTCCCTTCACTTAGCCCAAATAGACTTAGTGTAACTTGAGTGACCTTGGATTGATTTCCAACTCGATGCCTCACTGAGTCGAATTTTTGTGAAATAATATAATTTTGCATGGCATTGATGTTTTTTTTTTTTCATATTTTGGCAAAATGCCATGGTGGACTTGAACTCACTCCACAGTCCATAACACATGAGTATTCCTCGCTGAAACGTGTGAAGATATCTTGAAAATATGAGAATTTATTTTGTTGTGTTCCTCCATTCACCAGAATGCCCTGTGAAGTGAAACCTCGGTTCTTGGTTCTGTATGGTTCTCAAAAGGGACAAGCTGAATCCTTAGCAGAGGGGATAGCTGAACAGGCAGCGGAGCACGGACTGGTGGCTGAACTCAGCTGCTTGGACCAGAAAGAGAAGGTAGCCCGCAGCCTGTGGATTGCAGTCATAACCACTTTACTTATGTGGAATAGAACTGTCTAAACCCTTTTTGTGCGACTAACCTGCTGACAAGTGATAACATGTTAATAGCATCTTAACAGAGATGCTCTCTGATCACTGTGTGAATATCTATGTCATGTAGTGCGTATGAGTTGTGGATTTTGGAAACACTGCTTGCTGATTTATCATATCACTGGTTCCAGTACAATCTGGAGAAAGAGAATGCCCCAGTGGTGTTTGTTGTGTCTACTACTGGAGATGGGGAGCCGCCAGACAATGCTCTCCAATTTGTAAAGAGAATCAAGAAGAAGACCCTCCCCTCTGATCACTATAAACACCTTTGCTATGCGCTTTTAGGTAAATTACAGCATGAGTGTGTGAAATTGCTCTTTTTGCTGATGCATGTGTAATATATTTACATACTGTGTAGGTCCTCAATCAATCAAACAAACTTCATTTACAAAGCACATTTGTTAAAATGTTTACAATTTAGAGCACTGCTCATTGTTTACTCTCTGAACAGCCGCTGATTTGAGAAATCTCAAACATCTGTTTTCCTCCGCATGCTCTAGCTTTAGGAGATACAAATTATGCAAATTTCTGCAACTGTGGGAAGACAATTGACCGTCGTCTACAGGAACTTGGAGCCAAACAATTCTATGCGACGGGACATGCAGATGATGGTGTAGGGTAAGTTCTGGAGAGGCCAAGAGTCCAGTTGGCTAATTCAACGGGGTTCAGGGATTTCTGTCATTTCACCCTTTTTATCCTGAGCTCTGTTTCTCTTGTTGAGATGCGACAAATGGTCAGTTTTGTCTGACCTCTCTCTCTCTTTATCATCTTGTGGACTTTGTTCTCTGTCTCTAGGCTGGAACTGGTCGTGGACCCCTGGATTGAAGGACTGTGGGAAGCAATCAAAGGAGCCTTATCAAAGATGGCTTCTGAAAGGGAAGGTCACTTAAAAGGGGAGGAGACGGATTTAGCAAAAGAAACTCCTGATTTACCCTCCGATGTCAAGCTAAACCTCCTAAGTCTCACTGACAACCAGAACAGTGACTCAGCCAGACTATCTATAGAAACTGGCTCCAAACCAGCGTTTGCTGCCTCGTCCTCAGCCTCTGTTAAACAGACTGCCATTTCTGAGCCCAGACCAGCACCTCCTGCAGGGAGTCCAGCGGCAGAGACCCAGAGCGGGAATGCTGGAGCTCCCCATGCTGTGCTGGAAGCTTCACTGACTTGCTCTCTGTCACCGCTGTCCGAATCGTCTCTCAATGTTCCCGCTCTGCCTCCCCCCTACCTCGATGTCTCACTTCAGGAAGACACCATAGAGGAGGTGAGGAGACGAAGGCGACATTAAAGTCCCATTTCAGTCTCATATTCTGTCCTGCCATGTCTCTAATATCTCTTCTCCTCTTGAATAATTGGCCGGTAAAAGTCTGGGTTATTACCTCACTCTTTTGTCCCCATTTATTAGAAATATATCTCTTTTTTGTCAGATTAATGCACCATTCAATAAAGAGGCTCTCCATGAGTTGCCCATATCCAGGGCAGTTCAGCTGACCAGGGGAGATTCAGTGAAGACGGCCCTTCTGCTAGAGCTGGACATCTCTGTAAGCTTGACAATATAATGTTCATTTCTAACATTTTTCTAAATGATGAGCACTGAAGCAGCAGGCTCGCAGTTAGCCTGCAGTGTGAATTGTGACGAACCTAAGCAATCCACTTGAGCTATGTCTTACATCTTGCGCCTTCCTGCTCCACAGTCTGGGACAAATAACACTGAAACATCAGTTTTAAGCTTATCATTTAGATATTGCTTTTTTCATTTCCAGGCCCATCCGACGATGACTTATCTGCCGGGGGATTCATTCGATGTGCTCTGCCCAAACAGGGACAGTGAGGTGGAGGAGATGCTCCACAGATTGGGCCTCCACGACCAGAGGAACCATCGTGTCCAAGTATCACTACGCAAGGACACCAAGAAAAAAGGTAAAGTGCAGCCAACTAAAAGTTTTAATGCGTCTTGTGTATTTGTTTTTGAAAGGAATGCCCTGAAATTGTATTAGAGTGCTGTAACATAGAATATTAACTGGTGTGATGATGGTGCAGTTGGATTTTCTGAATAGTTACAGATTTATTGCGCTCATATTTACTCTGTTCTCGTTGTTTGGAAATGTGGTTCCAGGTGCCCAGGTGCCATCCTATATTCCTCAGAACAGGACTCTGCAGTACCTGTTCACATGGTGTCTAGAGATCAGAAGTGTTCCTAAGAAGGTATGTCCTAACTTTTCTACACTGGCTTTGTAAATTGCCTTAGAAACTTTTTCCACATGATGCTGTACTCACTCTTGTAGTGTGTAGGGACAATAACAGGGAAGAAATAATTTGAACGTCATGCTTAAGCGAATTTGAGTACACTTCTTTTATTTAATCGTTGGAGCATGGGAACAGGTGTACTGGATTTCATTGATTTCCTTACTGATCAAGTATAATGGTACTGAAGTCAGGGCAGCATTGGACGAGGACCATGGGAGCATTACCGTCAGGACTCATCCAAGTCACTTGGGTCCATAGTGTGTTTTAATGAGCTCAGGCGAGACTGAATTTGCCCAATTTGGGCCCTAGGCTGAAAAGAAGATTAAGCCTGCCTGGTCCTCTGTGGTAATGGAGATTCAAAGCCGCATTTGGTGTGTGGAAGTGGCAAATAGCTGTAGTCTGGAGCTGTGCCTCCCTAATTGACAGCTGGGGATGCAGGAATTCCACTCCGCTCCCAGTCCATTTCAATTCCAGTTAAAGTGATTCATCTACCTTTTGCTTTGACAATTTTTCAACACTGCTCAACACATGAAAGTAACAATATAGCTTAATGATGGAGCTTGTTGACTAATTTGTGTCTCCCTGAGCAATAAACTTCCTTGACCATTTTTCCACTATGACCACAGTGTACTAATTAGTTTTTGTAGTAACTATAATAAGGGCAACAGTAATAATAACAACAATAATAATAGAGCTGATTGCTCAATTTTAAATCTCATTTAAAGTTCCTTATTTGTTCAAAAAGTTATAGCTCAGTCTATTTATATTATCATTTTACAATGTAATCAAAATGTCAAAAGTAGCCTGTTTCCGTTTTTATGTATAATTTCATTATTTATCCAAAACTGTCCTGTTTCTAATTTCCATTTCCCAAGTTAAACTCATTATTTGTTCAGAATATTATGTCTGCATCCTTATTTTCATTTTCCAAGTTAAATTCATTATTTATTCAAAACAATATAGCCTAATCCTAACGAAGGCCATTAATTTTCTGCTGGCATGAGCTGCAGCAGTTTACTGTTCAAAACAGCAGACCGAATGACAACAGGAAGACAATTTGTAAATTGGGAAAATATGGCAACAATCTGACAACTCTGTATTTTGATATTGTTTGTGTTTTGGGAAGTAAAAAGCAAAAAGTTAAAAATAAAACAAAGAAACTTAAGTTATAACTCCTGCAACAAATGCCAAGTAGAAGTTGCCAAGGTCTCTGGTTTTCATCAAACTGGAAGATTAATTTTGAGCTACAACGTGCAGGAAATCTTCTGGAGGCTCAGAGCAGGTATTCCTTGTAGGGACAGACCAATTTTGAAATTTCAGTTTAAATTGAAATTGATGGCAAAAGCATTAACATAAATAATAATTTCCCCATTGGCTTGAGGTGTGTCAGTTCACTAAAACCGCCAGGAATGGCAAAGCCCCTGAGTGTAATATTGTGTGACACCAAAACTTCAAAACCTGTTTATATCCGCTAAACTGATCACTGACAAGATAATATTTTTTCAGTGTGATAAATTATTAGATGGAATTCATGAAAATATCACCTCAGAGAGATCATTAGACCTAATATCTCGCCTCATTTTATACCATAATCTTATTTACCATTTTCCATTTCAAATTCATTGGTTGTTCAGTAGTTTTATCCTAATTGTAACAACTACAGTCAGTTTCCTGCATGTGAGACTGACTAATTCCTCTGTGTTAATCCTCTGACCCACATTGTTTCAGTGGGCAAGTCCTGCACACAAATCGATCTTTGCAGGTCGAGCTGTTGTCCATACACCCTCTGACTACACCAGAAATCAGCATGAAGATATTATGTGAAAGCTGTAAGATTTTTGTGCAACACCTGTCGGTTTAATCCAAACCGTTATCCTGTTTTACTGAAATAATTACAGTGCCTGCAATTTTAAATCCCCATGATCCTGTGGAAAGCAAGAGACAATTATGTCTACCGCTTTACAAACACCCATTCACTATGCAGGAGAGCATGAAATACAGGAAGATGTACTTGGCACAGGCTGGCTCACACTTCCTTCTGAGACAAGTGTTGAATTGTTATTACAGTTGTCATCCAACACTGAGACACCTTGTTTGACACTAACATGGATTAAATGATAAGTGCAAGATCAAATATTGTAGAAGTGGTGGCTATTCAGGGTGGTTTGGGAGATAAGGGTCATAATTTTGCCATTACACACTGCAGGAATGTGCCATTAATCCTCACATACCTGCACGCAACCATAAATAATTACTGAGGCGATACAGAAATACTTAAGCATGCAAAATAATTGGGACTTCTAATTGCCATATTGAAATTTGCAGTGGTTGTCTGAAATAAAGCAAAATCACTTAAACTCCAAAAAGTGTTACCTTATATACATGCATCCGTGAAGCGTAGTTTATCATAAGACTTGGAACAGCATGGCTTGTCTTTCTTGCCGAGATAAACATGCATAAATGGATTGCATCAATTGTTTAAATGAAGCAAATTAATGAGTAATAAAAATGTTGTCTGCTGGCACTGTGCTGCTTTCTCTGTGGATTAAAAAACAAACACTTAAATATGATTTGTAACATTTCAACGCAAAACAATTAGCAGTAAAGGACCCAGTTTTATGGGGATGAAACCGTTCCAAGTGCGATGCATCTATCAAAGATGGCTGGGCTGGTTTCAAAAGCTGGCACTTGGCAAAAACCAACCAGCACAGAGTCCAGACTTCCTACCGTGAGGCTCTTAGTCAGCCTCAAATCTTACACAGCATTTGCATGCACGGGTGGAGCTATATGAACGTTATTGATGATGTGCCCCGTGCACCAGGGTGCAATGAAGTTTGCGTTGCTGTTTTGTGTGAAAATGTGATATATGTATTCATTATCATATCTTACTACGGCTGTGTTGTAAGGATGTAATGAGGAACACAAAAAGCAGGGAAAAAATAATGTTGTCAGAAGGGGGATGAATGGGGAAAAGCAAAAGAATCACATCTGTGGTTTATGACTGAGGTTCAAAACAGATAAAAGTGACTCTTCATTATTTATCTCTTTTTTTTTTTTTGGTAGGCATTTCTCAGAGCGCTGGTGGAGTGTACAGGCGACAGCGTGCAGAAGAGGAGGCTACAGGAGCTGTGCAGCAAACAGGGCGCTGCAGACTACAACCTCTATGTGAGAGACCCGAGCCTCAGTGCTTTGGAGCTGCTCACCGCTTTTCCGTCCTGCTCACCTCCTCTCAGCCTGCTCATAGGTCAGAACGCCACCTGTTATCTGTCTGTCAGCCAGTCGTATGGTCCAGAAACATTTTGATCCACTGTACTAACAATAGGAATCCAAGTGAGAGTTCAAACCATACTGAAGACTCAACCAATTATAGCATCACGTTGTTTATTTTTCTGGTTAATATTGTCTTTATGTTGCATTGTATTTGGGCAGATTTTCCACCACTGAAATCTGCTTTGCCTCTATCTACTCCTCATTTCATTATCTGCTACTCAGTGAATTAACCATGCCTGGAAAACAGCATAACATCCTGAAGAGTCCCGGTGCTGGATGCCTCCTAAGCTATTTAGCTATTTATTTCTTTATAATGGTAAAGCCTTATTGATCAGTAGGTGCTGCATACCATAGCGCATGGACTTTTTTAAATTCTTATTTTTATTTATAGTCAGAATGCATAACTTATTTGATGCAGGCTTTCAAGCAGCCTGAGGCGTATGAGTGATTATAGTGATTGACATGCAGCTGGAGCTGGATGCCTTTATCTGTTACATCAAGCCTGCACACAGTATTGGTTTAATGATTAACTCTGTTACTTCATTGCTTCACATCACTTATGAACTGGCCCCGGGTTATGTCAAGTGCGCTTCTTGTATGTGCACATGTTGTCCAGGTGGGATTGTCAGTCCAGTACATAAGACGTCCATTAGGGGTCACTGTAGCCACAGAAAAGCAAGGCTCCTGTCTGTGGTCTCTAGGCTTAATGTTATAGCGTTTAATTATACAAAATGGTCTGACAGTGTACATCTTAGAGCTCCCCAAAGGATGGATACTGATTTGACTTTGTCATTTTTAGAGCTCCATATTGCTCCTGTATGGTTTTGTGTTAAAATTCCTGTGAAAATGTTGGCTTAAAAGTAGCTGCAAGTCAAAGGATATCTGCTCCATTTATTCATTATATCTTTCCTCAATAATGACATCGGTCAGTTGTTTCTGCTGTCTGCCATCTATACTATCCCTCCTTTGAACCAGCTGTTGGTGGAAAAAAAAACATTTTCTATCAGCTCATTAGATAGTTGGCTGGTCATTCAGTATGGATCTAATAAGCTCTGACTGAAGCCTACCAGACAGTGAAATTAGTTGGCCACTGCTTTACATACAAGTTGAGTCGTCCTCTAAAACAGCTGTGTCACAGCTCTTGGCCTACCCAATGTCAGTTATTTTTGGCCCACTTGCCAACCAAAGCACCTTTTTCAGTAGTGAACTGATGCAGAAATTGGCAATCAGGACGTTCATGCCCTGGTGAAAAATGTGGTGCAGGAGGCCCTTCAGGGCAACAGCTGTTGTGCGGGGGACAGGGGGCCATTCATTGGTTAGCGACTTAGTTTCACAAGGACATGAGCATGCAGGGTCAGCCAGGAGCAGAGGTTAATGGTCAGCCCTGACTCAGTGTGTCACCAATAACGTACGTTACTGCATTACCGTGCCGTCACGCTTCATTAACCTGACCGAAGGGGAGGTGTTTGCTGATCAGAGCTTATGCTGTTATCCCCTAACTGTAAATAATGAGGAGATATGCGCCTACGTCCAGATGCCTTTGGCCATGTGCCGGCTGGGTATAAAAGTAGACATCGGGCATAAATTGAGAAAGATACCCGCTTCCTGGACTCAGCTCCCTTGTTATATGGTCCATTGTTTCATATCGTGTGCCGGATGAAAACTTTGGGGTCGTGACACCGGGGAGCTCAATCCTGTGCATGGGCATCGTTTTCAATTTATTCTGCCCGTGGGCTCAAATAATATTGTACCAGGGCGAGCTTGTGCTTTGTGGTTTTTTTTTTTTTTTTTTGGGCTTGATTGTGACCTGTAGGGTGTCTCTGTCCCGTGAGGCCTGGGCTTATTAAGACCTCCGAGAAAACCTTGAAAGTTAAAGCTTTTCAGTCATAGAAAACACATGACGTATGACATGTTTTCACACTGTGTTCTTTTAAAAAAGGGCAACAAATGTCATAGAATGCTACAGATGGCCTTGGACAACTAGAAGTGTGCAGACTTTTCACTCAGGAGTCACTTGCACTTTATAGGCTATTGGAAAAATAATCCCCATGAGAATTCTCTTTAATGCCTTAATGCTAACAACCTCCATAATTTCATCTGTGGCCAAAGAAACTATCCATATATCTTAGGCAGTATCATTTTTTTATGCAGCCATATTGTTATATCTATTCCTCTCTAAAATTGTCCCCCTGCATGCAAATTGCAGTGCAGAGCGACTTTTGAGATGGAATAGATTACATTCTTGTGCAGTATGATCGATGATCCCCTAGAAATAATAATTATTCAAAAAACAGTGGGAACCCTGGAACTGTATTGTTAGGAACAGAGACCAAGCTGGCTTTTGTTAAATGCTGTATCCTTTAGCCACTCACAGCATTAAGGATCTGCGCGCTGAAGGGTTTAAAAGTGATATATCCTTTGTATCAACCAACAGTGTCATCATAGTGCCGTGATGTGACTTGATGGATTGATTGTCCTCTGTTTTGGACACTTGCTGTCACACTTTGTGATAGAAAGGCAGCAGCTTGGGTGCGGTGCAGCTGCAAAGACGGGTAGATGATATTGTTAACAGGCATGATACATCACTTGGCGGGGAGGTGTGTGTGTGTGTGTGTGTTTATGCTGGGCACTGCAGGAAAGGATTGCAGGAGCTGTTTTATGGTGATAAGTTGTTTTTTAAATGGTCTTGTCCAAAAAGATTTCGCCCTTTAGTGGGATACGGCATGGGAAAAGATTTTATTGAGTACTCAATCCACGTGCTTTCAGTGTAGGTAACCAACTATCAGATATATGTGTAATACAAGCCGCTTGATTATAATAGAGGCTAGGCTCAAATCTAACATTTACTTGCCTTGTTTTTTGCTTTTTGTTTGTTTGTTTCTTTTTCTAAATCACATTTTGGACCCCTGTGTTGAAACATTAGACATTTTGTTCAAGTTCAGGAGCAAATTCAAGTTTCAAAGGGCTTTATAAGCCTCTGTTTATAGAACTGATCAGCCCCTGATCTGAACCCTCCGAATAAAAATCCCCTACACTCCAAAGATTTAGGCCCTTGCTATATTCTTAATCCTGTTTGTCTTTTGTATTTTTTTATATTAAAGATTGTATTTTGGTGTTTTCACCCTTTATTAGATTTTAGTGCAAAATAGGTATTTTTTCAATTTAGACCCAATCTTAGTAAACGTCTTTATTTCAATTCTTTACTTTTTTTTAGTGTTTGGACTCCATTTGTTAAGCTCTCAATCGTTGATTTATGTGTCCCATTTCACTTAGTTTACCACTATGTTTTCTATGGTCAAACTCATATTTTAAACTGAGCTGTGAATAAAAGAACCGTATTGTATTGTACGGTTGTAGATTGTGCAAATATAGAGAGAGACGGGGAGATAGAGGAGGGTGGCGTGGGCCAAGTTCAAATCCAGCTTGTTGTATTTACATGCTGCACATCTTATGCCACTGGTAACTGGTTAAACATCTGGTGTATTGTCTATTGTGTGTGCCTGTTTGGGCCAGCCGTACGCTTTTTTGTTAAAAATCCTCTTGCACTCTCCGGCTAAGTGCATCATGCATCACCATTTCATTTAATATTTTCAGCACAAAGAAATGGAATGCAGGCTTCATACGTCAAAGTGGAAGCTGTCTCCCCTAACACCCAGAGCTGTTTAGATGTCCAACAAAGCCAGAAAGAGGAGGAGAGCGCTCATTTAGTCCAGCTGTTTGTCTTTCCGAGGACTTAGCAGAAAAAAATGTGTTTTTGTCAAGGCTCAGCTGGTACATATGGCGCAGCTTTACTTTTCCAGGTTAATTTATCATTGGGATAATATTAACAAATGAAAGTACATTGCGAGCACGTTGTAAAAAGTGATCCAATTCTCAATCAGTCACTTGGCCTAGATTTAGCGGTGGCGGCCATAGTGTGGCGAATGGCAAATCCTGTTGCTACGGGGAGGGGGGGAAGTAGAAGTTCTCTTTAGCTCTCACAACTTTCCCCGATTTTATTGAAGCCTCCTCACGGATGCAATATACTCCAATATCATCCAAAAGAGGGCACCTTCATGGCTGGCATTGAAATAAGGTCCGCATAAGCAATCTGTTTCCTACTGGCTCCACATCTGGACACTTGGGATTCCATAACCCTGAGTGTGTAATTTCATAAATATAGAAGTATGTCCTAGAAACAAGACTGTAACCTGGGTGGGGGTTACCGGGGATAGATTGGTAGGTAGGACATCTCAATAGACAATGATGGCTTCCACTTTTTCTGTCTCCTCTGTGTCATTGGTGTCTGATGTAGCCAAATCGTAGCTGACAGAGTGACTGACGCTTGTCTTTGCCTTGCAGAGCATTTGCCGAAACTGCAGCCCAGGCCTTACTCAGCAGCCAGGTAAGGTGACAAAAACATGAGAAAGAATGCAACTTCCATTTACTCTTGCATAAAGCTACAAATTAATGGACTGCAGCCTTTAGTTTTGGCTTATTTTGAATTGGCCCAAATGTTCCTCCTTTTTGCTACACTTAGCCAGTCATTGATTTATTCTTCCTATTAAGCTGGTGGCCATTAGCTAGGCTTTAAAGCTCATGTGGAGTAGCAGCATCTAAACCAATGTCAGAACTTCCCAACTTCCTCTCATTAGTCCTTCACTTATCTGCGTGTGTGGGCGTTAGTGTGTGTGGGGACATAGAGAGACAGAGAAAGAACAGAGGAGATGGTGGCTGTAGTTTATCAGATGGTGCAGAGACATTAGAGGCCTGCATTATTGATGCTGTGGTCAATAGAGGCCCCCAGTGGCCCACAGGAACCGGAGAGTGAAGGATGAGAGAGCGGGAGAGTGCTTCCTCTAGCACTGAAGACCGGAGAGGAGAGCCGGGAGAGCAGGCGCAGACAGTGAAGTGAGAGACAGTTGTTTTAACTCCGTGCAGTCGATTCATCAACAATTGATCTGAATATGATCAAAATCACAATATGGCCACACTGCAGCAGCCAAATTGCAGGAGCTGCAGCTTATTGATAAAGATGAAATCATTTCTAATGCTGCAAACCACTAGAGAGATGCCCCGGCCTGGAAATCATAGTCTTCATGTGGAAGAAAACATGTCTGTTTGGCACAGGCTCCAGCATAAAAAAAAAAAATCACATTATCATCATTTTAAGAGTTATCAGTGAAAATGAACATTATGATGCAAAAATTACCATTCCCACTAAAATTGTGAATCATATTGCAATATCTGTCATAATAATTGCAATATGATTTTTTTTTTTTTTACCATATCATTCAGCCCTAGTTTCATCTGGAATGAAGCAGGATCCATTGCGTGGGCTGTAATGGAGCAGATTATGATTTATTCATTTCCATATCGCTAATCAGTGTCGAATCAAGTGTTTATGTAGCCTTTATTCTTTGACATCCATCCATTGTTGGACCATTTTTTTTCTTCTTATGTTAGCTCAGTGAAAAGTTGTTGTTGTGTAGTTGTCTGGGCTGGAGAATTTATCCTCCCCGACTCTTGTGTCTCACTGTACCGTTCTTTTCTTCCTCTGCTTCACTCTGTATTTCACTCTATTTTTTTACTTCATCTCTGTGTCTCTCTCCCTGTTTGTCACTCTGCCTGTATGCCTTAAACCCGCACACACATACACACAAACACACACACACCCACACACACATTTCCCCCATCTCTCTCTCTCTCTCTACCTTCCTCTCAACCTCTCTCTCTCACACCTCTCCGCCCTCCAGCTCCAGTCTCAGGCACCCGGGGAAGCTGCATTTCGTCTTTAACGTGGTAGAGTTCCCAGCATGCTCTGGGCGGCCTGTGGGGAGGCAGGGCCTTTGCACTGGTTGGCTATCTGACCTCATCAATCCCATCCTGGTTTACCCTGGGAAGGCTGAATCCTCTGGCAGCCCAGCTCTGCCAAAGGTAATGAGGATGCTGGAGCATGTAGAACTGAATCTAAAACGTGCCAACTCTGACGCTCTTGCTTTAATGCATCTCCAAGCGCTCAGATTTGTAAGTACAAGTGTTCAGAGATGGTGTAGTGGTTAAGACCCCTACCACAGAGGAAAAAAAAAA
The DNA here is from genome assembly GCA_900302615.1 of Holocentrus rufus. Lineage (NCBI taxonomy): Eukaryota > Metazoa > Chordata > Actinopteri > Holocentriformes > Holocentridae > Holocentrus > Holocentrus rufus. Next base: position 18,355 of record OMLF01012643.1, on the reverse strand, counting down.
TAAATAACACATGTACCCCTGCTGGCTAGGCTAAAATCCTGCTTGAGTTTTCTCTCTTGTGTCTTTTCTACTCTGTCTTCCTCATAGTCCAACTGTTTCAATTAAAAAAAAATTGCCAAGAGGGGTGGACTGCCCGTTCTCCTTCAAAAATGAAAGTTAAAAAGGTTCTCGAGTACAAGACTGAGGTGAAAATCATTAAAGGGCTGTGTCACCATCCCAGAGGCAGAGGCAGGGGAAATCTGGACGTTTGGGATTCAGTCTGGTTCCACCATAGACAAAGAAAGGACACCAAGCTACATGTTCAAAAATGGATATACTATATCTAATTACATCTACACCCTTCAGTTACCTTTCTTAGACCCCCAAAGTGCACTGACCTCTCTAGTATTAACTTCACTGATTTTTAAGTTGGAAAAAGAGAGAGAGATGTTAATGGGGTCAAAACCTATTTAATTCTTTAACTAAACAAAGCGCAGACAACTCCGCACTGAGTCTGCCACAAGTTCCTTCATTATCAATTAAATTGCCAAGAGAGACCGGCTCTCGCAGCTTTAAATAAATTTGCATCATTTTCTATCATTGACCGTTAGATTGAGTGGACGAGCTACCGAGGGTAAAGGAAGATGTTAAACAATTCAGATGCAGCCCCCCTTGGCGGAGCCTGCGAGGGAACGCTCTGCTGCTCACAGACACTTGCTGCTCCGCTGCCTATTGATAAGTGAAGGGGAATCTATTGATTTTTGACCTATAATGCATTGAAGATGAAAGGTGATTTGTTATTTGTCAGAATCTCACAGTGGTGTGCATTAAGTAGTCTCAACTATTGGGCTGATACCAGGCGTTTTGCCAACATTGAAAAATTGGAAATGATTCAGAACTGGACTATGGGGTTAAACAATAAATAAATAATATTAAAACAAACTAACCATCTGCAAGAGAATCCATGGATTTCAACCTTTTGGTCTCCAGATGAGTATGTTTTGGAATACTAAGCAGATCCATTCATTGATTGATTTATCCAGTAGCTTCTCACCGTTCTTGTAATGACTCTCATTAATGTTTTCTAATGACCTCTGACCCTAGATCCATGTGAGTCTGCGACCCAACTGCACCTTCCGACCTCCCTCGGACCCTGCGGTGCCCTTCATAATGGTCGGACCAGGGACAGGAGTCGCCCCCTTCATAGGCTTCCTCCAGCAAAGGTACAGCAGATTGAATTCTGACAGATGTCGTGATTGTGATATGATTTATGATTTTTGTGGGCAACAATTGCGTCATAGTTGCTGGGATCTGTACCAAAAAACATATTTTCTGAGGTCTGGAGAACATGATGTGTCGGCCAGAACATCTCTGTGGCACCGCACTTCATTTATTATTTTATCATTTTGTCATACATTATCAAAAATTGCAGCTCCTATGATTTGGATATTGCACTTGGCCATATTGCAATTTGATCATTTTTTTGTTTAATTGTTTAAATGAAGCGATGGATGAAACACAGCAAATTTCTTAAACTCACACCAAGCTCATACATAGGAGGGTACTAAAAATGAATGTAATGCAGCTGTTACAGATTGCTCATTATGCAGCATCGTTTAATCCCACAGCAATAGCACATCGTAGACTAATGTGTCCTTTTACTTTAATGACCAGCCAGCTCAATAAGAAGTTTAGCCAGCGCTACACAATACAATGCACAAGCGAGCCAGTTAAAAGTTCAAAGAAGGTCGTGGAGCATCACAGCCACAAAAAGACTGCGCAACACAGATTATTCCAGTCAAAATCCCAAATCCGGTAATGAATATTCACAAAGCTCAAGTGATGTTAAGTGCAGATCATCTATGCATATTTTGAGTAATCTGCATAGACAATTAAATGAGACTTCATTTAAAGCTGAATAAAAGTCAATGCCAGGCACATCTCATTGGGCGCTAGTTAATCTGGTCAGCGGGGCTGTGATCACGTCAGGGATTATTTCAGATGCTTCCCTTGTCTCCACAGGGATAAATCAGGCCCTCTGCAGTGCACACGTTTATGACTTGGTCTGTAATGAACAACCGCGAGTCAAATGAGAGCGTGGGGGGTTATTGATGTGAATGTAAAGAGTTCAGTAGGTGGTGGCCATGTTGTTGATGTAAATCATTGATAGTAATTGCGGAGGAGGCACAGCAGGGATATTGACTGTTTGCTGAGCCTTGTTTTTTTTCTCTCCTCAGCATTTCTTAACCTCTTCCACCCTCGATTTAAATGTTTAAAACGTGCCAGCACTTTGGTCCCGCGGCAGCAAATTGGAGCTTTTTGTTTCATTTTCAAAAGGCCCCGCGTTGACAGCTCAGCCCAGATTGCAAGAAGATGTCACCGCGATTAAATGTGACGGACGCTCCTCAAGCCAGGCTGGCGCGTGCTTGGCGAACCGGGCCAATAGCCGCCATTACTTGTCAGAAACTGGCCTAAGCCTTTTTAGTCAGAGTGACACGCCTGACTCTGGGGTGGCTTTGTATAAATGAGGTTGTGTCCCAGTCAACTCCAGTTGTCTCTAAATCCCCCAGATGTCTGCTCCGTGGTGGCATGTGACGTCTTGCGCGGCGGTTGTGCTCAGAGGTGACACGGCGCCGGTAAGTGATCGCGCCGGGCTGGATCGCGCGCGGCGAACTCAAGAGGCCGGCCGCTCCCGCCACGAGCGCTTCAGAAGTTGATGAATGGTTATCTGGGGTGAGAGGTGCTCGTGCCCGTGGGACTCGACAGCGCCGAAGATAGCCGACATTACGGGACTGACCCGGTCACACCTCTCGCAGACACGCACGCTCCGCCAAATGATCAAGGTTGCGCCAGGGGGACGCTGCTCTGATGTAAGGGACAGTGATATGGCCGTATCAGTCTTACTTTGATCCTTGCAGTAGTGCCCAGATATTGCTGTCCAAATCTAAGATACCATATTTCATACTGAAGTGTTTTCCAGGTGGTCTGTCCTTGTAGACCCGCCTGTCAGTGGAGGGAAAATATTCAGGCATTGATTTATTTCAAAATGCCTTGTTTCATAATATAGCACCAAAACTCCCCGAACAAATGTGTCCTTGAGAGTTCAGCGCTGCATGCTATTTTTTTTTTTTTTTGGGATGGGGGGTTGTTTTATATATACTTTTAATATTTTTTTCTTTTTTGCGTCTGAGAGGGCTCTTCACTGTTGGAGGATGAAGCGATGTGAAACAAGCCATCAGCTCGCCTGTCTCCTTAGCAGCGTCGTCCTCTCCTCTCTCCCTCTCTTTCTCCCCTGCCAGGTGCGCATTGTGCTGGAGGATTGTGAAAACCTGTCATGGCGCGCGGCATTGTACAGCGTCTAACTTGAGATTCCAAACAAAGCCTCTTGCCGTTGATACTGCACTCTGATAGGAGATAACAATCACCATTTTGTCAGCGGGACGCTATATCTGCCTCAAGGCCCGAGCAGCCTCCTGTTAGCAACAAAACAACATGGGGACACTTCGATCCTCTCCCCTCTGCTCCTTCCACCCCCGCCGCCCTCCTCTGTCAATCGATGGCTGTTTTCAAAAGTACTTTGTACCGCGTTGTAGCAGTGGTAACAAGTGGAAGAAGAGAGCTGCGGAAAGGTCACAGCCTCACTCGGTGGTACCAAGAGGTTTTCAGCAGACCCCGGGGTAGTCTGATATTGATTACCATGATCTCTGTAAAGATGAGTAATGGAAAATGAGATTTTGCGGATGCAGTTGGGATGAACTTCCCTTGTTAGGCTGGAGCACTAAGAGTTAAATGGACATTGTAACAGGCTGAATCTTCCTAACAGTCCAAACAAGCTCCTTAATTGTTAAAACTTCTGTTTACTTGCTGTTGTATGTTGGCATGCACTTAGGTATAGTTTATGCATTTCACACCACTGTTAGTTTGTGTTGTAAACAAACATGATTTAGATTCCATTTATCAGTGTAACCAGACAGCTGATTATAATTATAGTGCTTTACTTTCAACATGGCCCTATATCCTCCTGAATGCATTTTGAATTCGGCATGTATGATGTATATGGAAGTAATCATCCTGCACTGTAAAGTCAGTGATTAAGCCCGGAGTTGTTGTCGTGTGCAGGCGTTTTTCCTTTTCTTTCTTTTTTTTTCTCCCCGTTGCCTAGAAAGACTCTCTACACCGCTCACACTGAGCTGCAAATAACATTCCCACCGCCGAACACAGACAGAAGATATGAGATAATTGCGATGTTTACCAAGTCTTCACCTCGGCTTCCATCGCTGTTTCCCCCACCCGCTGTTCATCTGAATGGTGCTGAAAGGCAACCGCCCCTGATTTCGACCCCAAATGGAGTGCGCTGCAGATGCTGCTTCTCCCCCTGGGACGGCATTGCAGGCTGTTTTAGTGTGGGTATGTGATGTGATGTGATTTGTATTCAGGGAAAGGCGCTGGTGTGGTCTACTCAGAATGGAATCCAGGTTTTTCATATTGGTATTGATCCCTTTAGGGCAGGCGGCGAGAGAAGAGAGACGAGCTCACTAAAATGAGTTTACTTGAGGCTGTTTGCAGATCAGAAGAATCTCGTCCAGGATGCTAATGGACGGGATCTGAGCGTTCGGAGCAGCTCAGCCAGACAGCTCACTGACCGGGCCCCGTTCGCCACCAACACAAAAACAAACTTCCCCTGCAAAGCATCTCCATTAACTGGTCACCTTCTTGTTAAATTAAGCAGGGCAAGGCTCTGCCCCGTGTGTGGCGCAATTAGACTCATGCACTGATTTTGTTTTGTCTCACTTTGTCAAACATAATGCTAATCATTAGTTTACGAGCGGCTATTTTTTATGCACCGCACAAGTCCATCAAGGGTGACAGCTGGCTGCCATTTTATTTTCGTGACAAAGGGGGAATGTGCTGCTGGGGAAAAAAAAAAACTGATATCCTTCTGAAGATGAATAGGAAAGGCTAGGGTAGCAGCACCTTATCCTCAGAGAGCAGCAGCGCAGCACAAAGGGCCTGGGCTCAATGTCTCTCTGTAGTAATCCCCAGCCCCTTGTCCTGGTGGCTCTCTTCAGCGTCCCCCTCTCTCTCTCTCTTCTCATCCCTCGCACCACATGGGAATAACGGATAACGCTTTGTTCTTTAGAGGGTCAGCTGACTGATGGCATCATGAAAGGTTGGGGGGTCAACTGTTGTTATCTGGGGGAGAGCTGTCACCTTTGCAGCAGGTGTGCAGCGCAGATAGCAGCAGCCTCAGAGCTTTGTGCCCATTACACTGCCATTACTTTGCAAAGGATTCTGGGAGCTTTGCCAAACTCACAGGCCACGAGAGGAATCGGTTTTGCAGCAGCGGTTTTGCACAAATGCATAGTTGGACACACACACATAAGCGCACACATTGGGTGGAAGCCCTAGATTTATTTTCAGCAAGTATATATGGTGATGTGATGTATTCTGCGCTTTGGGTACAATTCAATAATACATAAAATGTCTTCACTGCAGCAGGCACATTGCAGTCGTGGCACTCAGTGTCCTGTCATTACAGACAGTAGTTAATGGTGTTCCTGTGCCTCTTCAACCTCGTCTGCGAGGAAGGACTCTCTCTCTCCTGTCTGGTCTGGGCGTCTGTTTGTATTGATTGACCGCTGACATCCTTTATTTGCCTTTCAGAGAGAAGGAGAGGCAGGAGAACCCTGAGGCGGTGTTTGGCGAGACCTGGCTGTTCTTTGGTTGCCGCCACAAAGACAGAGATTACCTGTTTAGGTAAGTTTGATCTCTGTTTTCTTCTCTGTGGTTGTGGTTACAGTCTGCAGGCACTCATATGTGCACAATATCAACCTTTTGTCAAGGGAAACATGCTCCTTTCCAAACCTCCCACCCTCACCTTGGCAGTACTTTTTCTAAATATTGATTCCTGTGACTTTGCATAATGAACATCTTTCAGTCTGGATGAATGACATGCGTGTTCTTCATTATTGTCCCACACTGCTATAGCGGACATAGTATTAATATTGAAGCACTTGATTCAAGGCTGCAAGATGTAGGGGAAGCACATGTTTATGTTAAAGTAATTTACTCGAGGCTGCGTGTTTTTTTTTTTTTCTATGAGTGATTAAATCGTCAAGGACACCGGCATCTTATTATGTTGGAAGGCAATTGCGACTCAGGTTTGCGGGTTTAAGTAGAGCTAACGCAGCTGCTCAATAACTAGAGCGTTTTTGGTTCAATGCTCAACACAAGCACATGGATTTATTCTAGCTGTGAGCAAGTAGCTAAAGTTTGACTGTGGTTTCTTGTCATGTATTATGTATTGTGTACTTAGAGATAGAAAAGCAGAGGACAAATAACAACTGCATTGGATGGTGATATAATCATGGCCATAATGTGTTTTCTGTAACTTGTCATATCACATTATGGCTAAATCGGTTTCATTTTCTGCCTTTATAAAGTGTTTCAAGTCTTTTCTTCAGATAATGATGTCTTCTGTTGCCTCGTATTGTTACATGTCACCTCAGATACTATATTAAGCATTTTGGAGCGCCGTAAGTTGTATTTGACATCGCAGTATCTTCTCTGGGTTGATGTCGTGTTTTAATATAGAAGCGCAAACCAACTTCACCCTGCGAGCCGATCATTTATCTGTTCAGAGTTTCCTTTGACTCAACTCGCTCCTGACTAGATGCTAATTGATTGGCTCTTGCCAAAATCAACGGAAAGCATGTACTCAAGACCGGAACACCAATCAAGTTGCGTCGCAGGATTAAGCGGTTTGAATGGATTAGCATTCTTAATCACAAAAGAACAGATCACAGAGGTTCTTGTTTGTTCCCCTTTGTTCCCTCTATCCCTTGGTTAAATACCAACTCACAGGCAGGTATAGCGGGCGGTGTTTGTTCACAGCGTGGGTTTTTTTCTGATGCACACCCCCACAGTGTTGACCAAAGTGATTAAGTCGGTGTTTTATGAGTCAGCTGTGAAGAGTTGTACTCAATTTAAATCGGTAACCAGCACGGGGAAGAACACACCTGCAGCAGGAGAGCTCGCCTGGGTTGATCTCTGTAGATTTCTGTTTTTTAAAGGAATGCAAAAGCCTGCTCGGCATAGTTTCTGCCGTTTTTCACTGCCCCAGTATTCTAAACAAAAATCACCTTAAGCCTTAAGTGGGGTATGAAATTCAAAGTTGGATAAATATAGCATAGCGGGCTTTTGATGTCTATAAATACCCCAAGGTCTTGAGACAGGGATGTGACCCGCTCTCCAATCTTGTTCGGAGTGTCCCCCCCAAGAAAAACAAACACGACTCGCCGTCGGCGCCAATCAGCCCCTCCACTTAACACCCGTGTGAGAGGTCGATGTCAATCTGACCGCCAGTCAGATCAAACCAGACGTTGAATTCTCCCCTCTTACCTCGATCGCGCTTTTCCTTTCCCCCCACTCATTCAGACTTTTCAGCCTCTTTATGGAATGTGATTTCATGCTGCATGGGACGCGTGGCCTGGAAAGGGCTGCCAGGTTCTTGTCAGGGTCCAGGATATTGCCATTGGCTGTTTTCTGTATAAACACACCGGGGTGTCTGGAAGGGTTGCCTCTCAAAAGCCCTGGACTGTTACGTTTCCAGGAAGTCAGCTATGATTTCTCAAACGTCGGCTGCGTCTGTCAGGGCCGCTGGTCCGTGATCAGACTCGGATACAGACGTCGACCAAAACAAATAGACGCCCGATTCAACCGGCCTGTTCCCTTGTACCTCTCGTTGTTGCTCTCACTTTCAAACAGACTCGCTAATAAGAGAACTCTGTCAGAAATATCAGACTTATTGTAATGCCTTATCTCTGCATGCAAAGGTTAGCTTGTTACCCCTGCAGGAGTGGCAACATTTGTGGACATTTCAACTAAACGAAAGTGAGTGAACAAAGACAGCAGGAGCCATTTCTCCCTTTAGTATTCATACCATGGTGTCTGTGTATTATTGAAAAATGCCTTGTTTGAGTCTGGAGGTTACTGCAAGACACAGACTCCCCAGGCGAGGACCTTCACCCATGATCTCTGAGCTGCGGCTTCTATCTGTGTGTATGTGGCCGTGCCCGTGTGTGTTTTTGCTCACTCCAGCTGCTTAACTTTAAACAAGATGCTCTGAGCCACAGTAAACCTCACTCCCTCACTACCTTCCTCTTTGCCGCCCTTCCTCCCACCCCCCTCTTCCAATACCACCCGAAGCCCTGTAAAAACACTGAGGCAGGAGAAGCACTTGGCAAGCAAGCACCCCAACAGGGAGCAAGGTTACATCCAACTGCAAGGCTAGGAGGATTGATTGTAAAAAGATGCTTGTAACAGTGACTCGACCTTGCTTATGAAATCCATATTTTTCCACACTTCTCTAGTGTTAAACAAGATAAATTGGTTAGGTGGTGCAATTTTGCTTAGACCTTTTACCCATCAGTGGCCAGTTTTATCGAGCTTGACAGGGTTTTTTTATATATATATTTGTTGTCCTTTTTAAGGAAATATTTTGAGGTTTATATACTCGATGAGGTGATTGAAGCTATCTAAAATTTTGTGGAGTTTGATGACAAAGCATGCATCCATCATGCAAAGCCTTTTGAGGACTTGGAAAAGGATTATTAACCCTGTCATGAAACATAGAAAAAGATAGCTCACTATAATTAAGTTTGTACATCTGCTACTCGTTTACAATAGAAGATATGTGCTAAACCAAGAAATATGCAGGGTACTGTCATTATGCACACAATGTGGGTTTGATATTTACTTTGAAATAGTAATCACCAGGATTTTCATTTTATCATCAAGAGAATCCTGACTCTTCTTGTTTCTAGTTTTAGGAAAAACTTGACAAACTAGTGAACAGTCCTAGATCACAGGCATAAAAAAAAGAAATTGCTTCTAAGAAATTTGCTTCAGAATGATTATTTCCTAAAGTGGATATTTTTCTGCATGCTGTGCCGTCTCCCTGTCCCAGAGAGGAGCTGGAGGGCTTTGTGTCCAGCGGGACCCTGAGCCACCTGAAGGTATGTTTCTCCAGAGACGCCCAGGAGGAGGAGAGCAGCACACCAGCAGCACCCAGATATGTCCAACACAACCTGCTTCTTAACAGTCAACACATCACCAACATCCTGCTGAAACAAAACGGCTGCTTCTATGTCTGTGGGTAAGATGGCTTTGATGTTATCGGTGGGATAATGGTAGCAATAATTCTATCCCTTTTTTATTTTGACTTTTATCCTGGGAAAGTTGCTCCACGAGAGCAATTTGAGGTTTAGTGCCTCAAGTGCAAGTTGTTGAGAGAGAAGAGAGCCTTACTTATTACTCTCCCCTCCCATATTTTTCCAGCTGGGTCAGGGATTTGAACCAGTTACTTTCACGTCACAAGCTCCCCCCTCTAACCTCCAGACCGCTGCTGCTGCTGCAACAGCATACAGCAAAGCTGATGGCATGTTTTCAACATTTACAGTGCATAAAAAAATATCTTACAAGAATTTGCCATAAAAATCTGAAAAGGTTACTCAGTTTTACCCATGTCATTTCAAGCACATTGACTCTGTTATCACAAAGACTACAAGACAAGCCAAACTGTACCTGGCAAACACCAGCTCATCTTAAAATAAATCACCTTATAAACACCAGAAGCTGCCAAAGAGCAGACCAACTTCATGCAAGCAAATGAAATGTACTTTAACAAGACTGGTGTTTCAGAGCAACATTTGCCTTTCTCAGAATCAAAAAATCAGTTTTGGCTCTTTAAACTGACAGAACTCATTTTTGTATGCTATGCTACTGGTTCCCCAAATTCCCTAAACCACTTTACTTGCAGGATGCAGCCCTAACTGGTTTCTGCAAAAGACTGGTTTACCAGCAGCGCTCACACACACATCTAGAGCTGTTTGAAAAACATTTTTATCGATGATATCAGCCTAGTGCCTCACCTCATCCAAATTCCTTCCCCTCACCAGAGATGCTAAGAACATGGCCAAGGACGTGAACGACACCCTGATTGAGATGATCAGAGCGGAGCTGCAGCTGGACCAACTGGAGGCCATGAAGAGACTGGCAGAGCTGAGAGAGGAGAAGCGCTACTTACAGGACATCTGGGGCTGACAAGGACTGAGGAGACAACAGCACATTGAAGGAACCTATGAGCTTTTTCACAATTCAAAAATAGCATGTTCAGCTGTAACCTCTAGAACCATAAAACAGTGGATGCTGAGGCCCAGCGGTAGTTTACAGCATCTAATGCAGCCAAACTCAAATGGCATGTACCACGCTGGCCTAGGGATATCGGTTCACTACATCATCTCGGACTGTGCTGCTTGAACAGAAATGACCTTGGTCACGGCAATAGTGCTGTAGATTGGTCTGCAGCGTGAAAATGCTTTTAGTGTAGACAAGCCCCCGCCTTTCTGGGGAAAAGGCATTTACTTCAGTCCGCCGTGATGCAGTGATTGTGACTAGACTCAAAGTGGGCTATCGCTCTACCCTAAATGGCCACAACATAATCTGTAGTTCTTATAACAACACACACATTTTGTCATTCGTCGGAATTGTGTGTTTTTCCTCTCATCAGTTATTTATACTGCAGTTTATGCTAAAGCAGCCCACTGCCAGCTACATACACCTTGGTTGTTGAAGTCAGCATCATCTCAATTGACAAGTTCAGTGGCACCATTTTTGTTAAGAAAAAGAAAAAGGTTTGATATATACAGACCTGTCTTCATATCTCGATTACTTTCAATCAAACAATTGTAAGAGTTAATACAGTAGGATAAGCTTATTTGATCATATTGGAATTATTTCCAGCTACTTTTTCTTTGTTAAATTTGTTTCAAGTATTTGCAAACAAAGGTCAGCGGTCTCACTGGATTTTTAAGAGTATTCAAATCTGAGATTTCTGTTGCAGGATACGTTGGCCTTAGTCACTTGCTAGTTTCGTGCACTGAGGAACAGTTTGCAGGTTCAGTTTTAAGGATATTAAAGTTTCACAAAGGTCAGTGGATAGTGAACGGCTGTCTGGCATCCAGTGCAAAAAAGATCCTCTGCACCTGCCAAAGATGTTGTAACATGTAAGTGTTATTCAAGTTTACACAGCACAGGGATTTCATTATGTGCCTCTCACAGTAACAGATTGGTGGACGGTTGCAGATGTGGGCTGCTCCTCAGTTCCTCTGGTTGTAGGAGCAACATCTGCATGGGATGTGATTGGTTGGTCCGTGAAACTAAGCGGCATGTGTGTTGGATGTTTCTGAACAGCTGGAGCAGCGGGTGGTCCATCCTCTGTTGTGCTAAATTTAGTACTAAGATCTTTGACCCCTGTTTTCAGAGTACTCCCTTCCCATTTCCCTCCATCATGCAGCTTTGAAGTGTGAGTCCAGGACTGAGGCGTCTCAGATTTTTATCTGTTCATACACGGCCAGGTGCTTGTGAGCCTCCTCCTCGAGACATTTGATAAGCTTGCCAATGACAGAGGTGGACACCGAGTCCCCTGGCACCCGTCAAGAGTGATGTAACTGGCAGTAACGACAATTTAGCATTGAGCGCCATCAGCAGCAATTTCAGAAGGGTGTTAAAATATCTCCAGTATCTGTGAGCAAAAACTTTTGAGTCAGGAACCTTTGTGATTGCCAACTCGTTAAATTTTTCATCATCGCCACTGAGAGCGGAGCAAACAGTTTTCAGTGGAGAGTCCCATCTTGTCAGGGTTGCTGGCTGAAGACGATTCTCTCTGAAGAGACTCCGCGCCGTCGATGATTTGCAGACAGTGTTCTAGGCTTTGTGGAGATGATCAGTTGATTTTAGACCATCTTTAATGGCGAACATCAGCATATGAGGGAACACCTTTCATGCAAGGGAAAGTAAACATCCTTATCAGCTGAACTCAGGCTGCAGGTCTTCTGCTGGTCATCAGTGAAGTCTTCTTCAAGGGAAGTGCAGTCTTCAAAGTGAGCAAAGGCACCATGTTAGTTGCATTATCAATTGCAGCACGATTGATTTTGGTGGAGATATTCAAATTGTTCAAGATTTTTCCTTTATACAGTATTTTGCAGACGTGCAGTATTCTCTCCAGTATGGCAGCCAATGAAAATGAAACATTTGCATACCAGCATAACACTATGCAGAGTCCAGTCCAGTAGAAAGTGCCCAGTCATTCCCAGGTAGAACTTAATCTGGCAACTGGACCAGAAATCAACTATGACACAGATGGATGATGCAGAATCAAGAAGAGACATAAAACTGGCCTCCATCTGCTTTCTTTGGTCAGTGCGGTGCCCGGCACGGTCCTCTGAGTTGGCACTGAGTGGCTGGGATTAAATTTTTTGCAGAACTTCAGCGAAGAACTTTCCAAAAGACTTAAAAGGGACTATAATTCCAGCAGTGACATCATCCCAGTGCCCAGTACTCTTCAGTTGCTGCAGACGTGCAGAAGTGTGTTTCCTCACAGCAGACATTTCCTGCTGCGACACAGATACAGGAGGAAAAACAATATCATACTGAAATAGAATAAAAATGTCATATGATACCAAGATATGAAGCTGGGCATCACATTGCATGCATCAGATGTTTTTCCCCATATATATGCAAATGTCTCATCATATTTAGCATCACGACTTTTTGAAAGGTGCCCTTGATTATAATACCTCGAAATTGATCTTACTCAACTAAATTATATTCCAAAAGTATATTTAGTATAATGTGAAATTAAAACTGCAAAACTTACACTTGGTATGTTAAGACGTACTTGTGATGACTCTAATGCAGTGGTAGACCTACTGTAATTATATTTAGAAATTTGGAAAGTAGATATGGACAGAAATAGAATTAACACTTGACATATGAAAAATATGCTTTTAACTTCCAGAAATACACTATTTGAAGTTTCTCCCGGTTTCCTTCAACGTGGTGTAGTGCTGGATCACCTTGGATTTTATGGATGCCACAGCCTCAGGGTCAGGCCTGGCTCAGTATACCAGGAATGATTCGCTGACATGTTGGGTGAAAACACAACGCAACACAGGGAGATTATATTAGATTAGGCCTATTACATTTTTTTAGAATAGAGCATTTTGGGTAATATCTTGTCATATACAGATATTTGACTTTCACTCACGTTATACCTGTGTATACAGTGTAGTCAATAAACATGATTTGATTAGATTTTGATTTGAGATACTGTGTAAAGGGCAGAATTTCATGAGATTGATTGAAACCAGTTTAGTTCAATTACCTCATTAACCTGTACTGGAATATGATTGGTTGCAAACATCTGTCCAACATGGGCATTTGGTTTTCTGTGAGAATGGGAGCAGTAAAGACACGGACTAATGCATGACTAACAAGAGGAAAGAGAAAGAAAATAAGCTGCACATTGAATCCAGGCAAAGGATCCAGTACTTTGCATGTGTCACACTGTTTCATTTTGTCACTCACTGTTTGGTCACACTATTTCAAAATTATTTTGAAACTATATTCAATACAATACAGAGTACAGAAAACATTTTAAATACTTTACTTTAATTCATTTTATGAATTGCTTATTTTTAAATGATTAAATACAGTTGGAAATATGTTTTCATATACAAATACTTATATAGTTCAATCCAGGTCTACATAAATATGATGACTAATCTCAGTGCCAAGATCAGATGGTTTAACCAGTTTGTTCCAGTATTGTATTGTGTATATCAAAAGTTACAAATAATTTTATCATCAGTACAGTGTTGTTATCATACTGTAATTTACTTTTTACTTCACTGTTTGATTGTAGGTATGAAATGTCTGTGATCATATATCAGGCCCATGGAGATAAGGATGGTACTATACTGTGTTAAGCTGTAAGTGTAGAGAGCCTGATACTCACAGATTATGTGTAGCTAGTTTCATTCAAGTAACTCCTTGTGCCTGTTTGCACACACTGTAGACTTTCATTGTGGAGACACTGAACTCTGCACTGTTTTTTTGTTTTTTGTTTGTTTGTTTTTTTTTAGTCCCACAAAGCCAACAAAAAAACCTGTCACAACCACGTGTAAAAACAAATGCAGTTGTGCCTTGTGTGAACAGGAATTAAAAATAGAATTAAAGAGGAAATCTGCAAGTTTTATTTCTCTCACTACTTTATTTCAGAGTGTATTTCTTTTTTTATATCATGCATCATGCAAAATGATAATAGAGTGTGTATTTAGGGAGAGGGGTGAATTCTTGGCAAATGTACAAGAGGAAATGGAAATTCTTTGTGAGATAATGAGCTCTGATTGATTGGGCATGATTGTTTTTCTTTTTTTTTTTATGTAGGGATAATTTGATTGCTCAAGGTGACTTTGGTCAGAAGATGAAGTCGTAGTTTTCTAATTGAAGGCTTTTCACTATGGGCCTCTTAGTACATCACAGAGCCCCAGAGAGAGAGCAGCTTCTCAGAATTAAATCTTCTATCAGCAGTCCTCTGTTTTTTTTTCCTATTATTTATCCTCTTGTAGCAAGGGGAGAGAAAACATGTTTACAGTCTCCGCCGCCCGCGCCGTAGATGACGCCCCATTCGATAATTTTTTGAGCCGAGTAAACAAAGCCTTCACTGTCACCGAGAACAATTCCCGGTAGTGAATAATTGGTTTAATACAGTGTCATAGGAGGTAGGGCTGTCCTTGTCTTTGTCCGTGCACAGATCCCTGCACCTGCTCGCCCTCCTCATCACCCTCCTCTCTGTGTCACGGTGCTCCACCAAGTCAGACGAGGACCTAATCAAAATTATTAGGGTGTATGCATGTGTGTGTGTGATGAGATTGGTGGACGCTGTTGGGCGTGCTACATCATGAGGGTGTCGAGCCTCTGCTGAGTGCCAGACTGACAAAACTTGCCCGCTGTAACAAATGGGGGAGTTTCATCAAAGCAACAAGGCTCTGACAATTATTGGTGTGCGAGAGTAATTTTGGAGTCAGGGAAATCGAGTTTTTGAGCTCAACCACTCTTATTTACTCAGCCTATTAACATCCCCTAATCTCCATTTTAAAAAATGACCCTCGCCGGGAGACAGAGAGCCTGCCGGCCGCTTCCGCTGCCGTGCTCGACAAGTACCTAGGACTGATGAAGTTTTAAATTATGGCTTCTTAATTAAAAAGGTTCAAGGTGCCTTTTTATCCCACAGTGGAAGCGAAACACAGAGCTGTGGAGATGGTCAGGAATAAATCAGGGTGCCGGAGGTCAGCGCGACCGGAGGATAGTGGCACCTCTATGATAGATACTCCTTGTTAAGAATGGCTTAAATGAAGCAGAAAAATGTGTGCTGACGGTAATGACTGTTATTATAAAAGTGTTGAGTGAGCCCAAGTGGGGTGACTCAGTTTATTTCAATCAGGTTTTCAAAGAGAGGTTTTGGGAACACCTGCTTAACATTAAAGTTTTGGGTGTGGGAAGCAAAAATTAGTGATGAGTAGAGTAACTTGAACATGTCACTCCTTCCCTCATCTGCCTTCTGCTAAGAGCGCTCCTTAATTAGGCAGGTGACAGTTTGTCATAGTCATCCAGCTCAGCTCAGAGGATCTGACTACATTTCAAACAATGCTGGTATATATACAGACAGGTGACAAATTCAAGAAAAAAAAAATAAACAACATAAAGTGTCTTCGTGAGGTGTTGAGTCACCACAAGCTGTCAGAGCAGCTTCAGTACGCCTCCGCATAGATTCGCCAAGTCTCTGGAACATGTCAGTCCAACGTCTCCCATAGGTGTTTAATTGGTTTGAGATCTGCAAAGCCCATAGCATATGATTCATATCATTTTCATCCTCATCAAGCCAGTGAGCCCTTGTGCCCTGTGGATGGGGGCGTGGCCATCCTGGAAGAAACCACTTCCATCAGGAGGGAAAATTTTCAGTGCAGGATAAAACTGATCACTCCGAATGATTTTGTATTGATTTGCAATGAACCGGCAGACTCTCTCACTGTAGGGGTGCAGCTTTTAGGCCTCTCCTGTTCTCATGGTGTATGTCACATTATGCACTTGCCCACTTATGGACAATTTGGTGAGAGATGACTCATCTGACTACATCACTTTTTTCCACATCTCTGCAGACCAGTGCTTTGATGTTTTGTGTATTTTTTTGGCTCTTTGCAAAGAGAGGTTTATGCACTGCAGCCCCTCTCTTTGCACAGTATCTGTTGATGCTCTACCCCTCCAGTAGAGTTCAGAGACTTGTAGAATCTATGCCAAGGTGTATTGAAGCTGTTCTGGAAGCTTGAGACAATTTATGTTGGTTTTCCCTTTAATTTGTCACCCGTCTGTAGACCCGTCTGTCTCTGAGGAAAGAACTGCTTCACACCACTTATATTTTGTGTGAACTCGACGAACTCGAGGAGAATCAACCTTGCAAAGGAGTACGCCAGAGTGTGCCTCTGTGTGTGCCTGCGCGCGCGTGTGTGTGTATGTGAGTGTACAGGGGTGAGGAGCAGGGCCTTTTATCTTCAAGTGCATCAAGAAAGTTTCCATACAAAGGAATGGCTCCGTTGCCATAGAATTTGAAGGTTACCGGGCTGCCACTGATGGATATTATTGATGACAACATAATTTATCCCTCCTTTGTTAAGTCCCTCTTGTAGATTTCTATTGGAGTAAGTTTCTATCAGAAGGACAAACTTTTCATTCAGTCTGAAAGTCGTGCCACTGTGGAGGAGTCAGCTTGCGTTAGTGCAGCTGGCAGAGAGCTTCAGTCTCTGTTTGAGTTCTTCTGGGCTCGGCCTCACCTGCGTGTTTTATCATTAAAAAGGACACTTTTACTCCGTCTCTGTTGTTCTCACTCCGCAGTCAATGACCCACGGAAGTCAACTCAGCTCTTTGATGCAGCATTGGCGCTCGGCGTTCATGCACGCACACACACACACACACACACAACGAGAGTCATAGTCTGCCCGGCGCCGCGGAGTCCCAGCTGTGCACAAACACTTTAACTTCAGCATCTGTCAGGAGTGCCGGAGAAAAATCTATGTTTTTCTAAAAAGGCTGTTGCGCTTCTATTGAGTTTCCTGTTCTCACTGTGAGAAACGAGTGTTGTTCTGCTCTCTGTTTATTGATGGAGCGGGAGAGATACCTCTGCTTCCGATTCAGCAGAGCAAACATTTGCTGTAATTGATGTTGGCAGGTGGAGGATGAATTCAATAGCAAAGTACTGTTCTCCCTCAGGGTTTAAAGGAATATATCTATATTCAATTCTGCAGGCCAGGGATAACATGCTCCATACAAACATCACAAAAACCATTAAATATCACATTATCATTGACTTTACATGCGCTCCACTTAAGAAGCCCCATACCAGGACGGCTTGTTCAAGTGTGAAGTGGAAGCAACTTCACTCTCAACAAGAAACCGCCTGGCTCATCAAATGTTGCGCTGATGAGCTCTCAGCAATGGATGTTCTCTCAGTCCGCATTAGTCACAGAAATGGATAAACTGTTTGGACATTTTCAAACTTGCGACGATGGATGCAACACTTTGCAAAATTGATGGCCTCCTCGGTCGCGACAACCATAATGGCTTATGCAAATTGAAGGTAAGTGCTGAGATGAGTCTGTCCAACAATGAGGAATGCAAGAAAGGATGGATGGAAGAATGGACGGCGAAGAATAAAAAATGCATGGAAGGACAGCTTGTGTGCGGTTGACACTTGTCTGTATATGCTGCTGTAATTTGGTGCCGGCTATGCTGCAAGAAATATAATCACACTCTGTAAAATGATGTGGAGCTTGTTCAGTGGATCTACTCTGCAGAGATTTGAGGATGCATGCCAATTCCAGATTAATTTGGAAGCAACTAAACAAGCAATTAAATATAAAGTACAGTTAAGTCTCTGCGGATGCATCTGACTGGTAATGGTGGTATTTTCACATGAAGGTCACTTTCCTCTGAGTGATGATGTGGCATCAGCGACTGTCCCAATCTCACCCCAGGATCACATAAGCGCCCATGAGTCCTCTGGTGAGTGCAGCTCATCAGCCCCAGATTATAGTCCGGCTTTGCTCTCATAGACCACGCTGTGAGAGGGATGCACAAAGAGAGAGGCAGGAGCGGGGTGACGCTGAAAAATAGAAACAGATTGACTTTAAGGACCTGCAAATTGGGTAAAATAAAGTTGGAAAAATAGCAGAGAAAAAAAAAGGCTCTCAAAAGCTGTTTTGCACTGAGGGCACAGATGAATAGAGAGGTTGAGGGCGGTGACGGTAAAATGATGAAAGAAAAACAGAAAAAGAGGTAAGAGGTGCAACAGGCAAATGTAAGGGGTCCCTGACACTGAATTTATTGGTGTGTTTACTGTACAGCGGGAGGTGAACCCGGGTGAGTTACAACACCTGATCCTTGCTCAGATTGCACTCCTGTAGAGATGGCGTCCGGGCAA
>OMLF01012640.1:37446-56165 GCA_900302615.1 Holocentrus rufus | reverse complement strand
AATAAACATGAATATTGTAATTCACCGGCATTCCAAGAAAAGGAGCAAGCCATAACCTTTGGACCTTGAGAAGATTAAAGATGTTAGATTGTTACAATCAGGTGTGGTTTGCACACTGAATGTACCAATGTATAGTTACAATGTAGAGAAGGCTACTTTCCATTTCCTCGGATCAAGGCTGCAGGTTCTTTTCACAAATGAAAATAAATAAACAAATAAATAAAATGCTATAATCTGAATTTGAGCATCTTGTCTTCACTCGAGTTGTTACAAGTCATACTATCAAGCTTTGGGTAATTTGTTGAATCCATCCTAAAAGTAGACTAACACCATTAAATATCCATTAAGTCAAACTGAATAGAAGCAATGACTAAGGCTCTGTCTCTCAGGGGCAGATTTCCACTGTCTACTAAACCTTCAAGACTTTTCATTTAACCTGTGCCAGGTCTGTTCATCTCTTAGTCCTTGATATGTGAATCGGAAGGTGTGGTACCCTCGGGTAAATACAGACAAGCTCATAGAGTTCATACTATACACACTAAAACTGTAATTTGATTCTGGCATTTAGTATCATACAGCCAAAAGTCAGCCTCTATGAAAACGAAGCGTAAATACATCCATGTTTATTTTCTCCCATGTCCTGTTGAAGAACTTCCACCACTTGGGCAAAATACTGTTGATATTTATCATCCAAACATAATGATAAATGCCAAATATATTACCTTTAAGATGCTGATGTTGATGCATGAAACAGAAAAGTTACAAGGAGACTTTACAAAGTGCTCAGGACTGTGGGAAAACAAAACAAAACAAAACAAAAAAAAAAGAAGTCTCCATCAGTATAAACACGTGGAGACACTGCCCCCGTGTGGTCATGGCAGGGACAAACTTGGATGACTACCTGCAAAAGCCGATAGCACTTCAGAAGAACCTGTTCTGCCAGAATCCTCTGTTCTCGCAGGGCATGTTTCAAAAGAGAAACTCAGTACATTCAGTACACTGATCCCCCTCAGGATTAACTCCTCTATACAAGTGGGCTATCTCACTCATCATATTCCAACTAAATGACTCAACAGGCTCTTGTTTTGTTTACTGGGGCCCTAATAACAGGAGTAGCCACAGGTGGACTTGGTAGATTAGGTGAAAAATCAGCAGCAGGCTTGATGCTGAAGATGTATTTTACACAATGTACTTGAAAATGCAGATTCGGAAAGCTGATTTGTAATTCAGTGATCATCCAAGTGGGGATTTTGTCTGGTAAAATGTAATGTGTTTAAAGTATCATCCTATCAGTTAAATATATATTTCAATACATATTTCAGTGACTGGATGCTATGTTGAGAGGCAGCATTGATTTGCTCCAGGTACTCCATAGTGCCTCAGAATACTTCAGAACCAAATACAGTCTCAACTGAATCCTCTTTAAAGATGCACTGAAATGTAAAAAGGCTGGGAAAAGAAGCTGACAAGATATAGAGTGTGATGATGTCTATAAATTATGGATATCTAGAAGTCAAAGTATATTTAGAGTTTTTTCTACAAACTAAAAAGAACTTTGTGTAAGTATCTGTTCAAACACTTTTGGATACCATGAAATTGGAAAACTATAATAAAAAATGGGCACAGTTAATACGAGTATGGATTAAAAAATAAAATGATAAAGATGAACTTCATTGTATCATTTCACACTCAAATTAATACGAGCATGGAGAAAGAATATAGAGCCCAAACAATGTGGTCCTGCCTGGGCTGATAGCAAATGGATGCCAATGTACAATATTCAGTTATAGTATCACATCACAACTTTCAAGACAAATGCATTAAAGCAGGCTTAGTAGACTAACAGTAATTGCTGTCCGTGGGAACAGTTTTATTTAAAAAGTATGCTGGACATGCTTACAAAAATATTCAAAAGACTGTACACTGATTCTCAACATTGTGCAAAACGTAGATATAAAGTATTTCCAACTCCAGTTGATAGAAAAAGTCAATTCAAGAAAAGATAGACTTGTGAAAAACATCATTTGAGCTTCCTCAACATTTACAGATATTCATTTTGATCCAACAAAATGTTGGATACATGAGATAATATCCAGAGTCCAAATACTTTGAAGTGCCTACTCAGAGCACAGAAACCTCTCATCAAAGTGAAATGCAAACGAGATAGAAACAATTTGTTTTTACAGAATGTGCCAAAAGGAATGAAACACAAGTAGTGGAATTGTAATTCAACAATCATTATCTAAACATGCTGTTGGCTGGAAAAATATAAATTATTTTTATTTTCCAAAGTACGTAAGGATTGAAATGCAACATATGAAAGTGCATTCACATGCACTATAAACTGTAAATGAAAACATTATTGTGTAAGAGATGAATCCAAGTCAGGAGTAAACAAACAAACAAACAAACAAACAACAAAAAAAGGATTTTCGATTTTCTTCCAGCTAGACATGCTTACATTCAAAAATATAAAAACAAATCTATTTCCATAACACTTTGACCAAACAGTTAAACTGAATGAAAAGAACAAGCAGGATTAATAGTTAGGTACAACAATATGCGTTCAAGTTAATAACTGAGGTTAATTAGCTGAAATGTTTCCTGTAGATTCGTAAAAGGGCTGAGTGCCTGGTCCCAATGTCTTCATAAAACTATGTTAGAAATAAAATGCAAAACAACAACAACAACATTTCCAGTTTCTTCCAATGACAAGTGCACTGTTCTCTGTTAGATGTGCATCCACGGCTATGAGATAAATCCTCTATGAACCCAAATCTTCAGGCTGGCTGTACCGCGGCCCTCCGATCACACCAAGACACAAGCTTGTGCTCTGATTCAGGTTCACTGCCTCAGACAGTCCAGCAGCATCGGGTTTTTTTCTTTAAACACAAAGACTTAATTCAACCAGGGTGCTGGCCTTTTGCTCATTTAATTTGTAGGAACTTCATCTTATTCCCTGAAAAAAAGGACAATCACAAAAAATAGTTAGCCTTTGAAACGTAACCTTTGAGTGAACTAACCTTTCAGTGAACTTTTAAGAACAGAGCAACACTAACCCAGTCCTTTGAGGAATTTGTTCACACCACTTGGCTCTGGTTCAGGATAAGAATCCAGGTACTCTGCTGTCCTGACTTCAAAGAGACCTGAGAGATGGTTGGGAGTGTTTAGTTATCACACAACCTCCACAGAGGTAGATATAGAAGTTTTTTTGTTTGTTTTGTTAATGCAAAATTTTTAAATTATCTGTACAAACAGCAGTTTTTTTTATTCCCGCGGTGTGTGGCCTTGTTTACATGCACAGAGAATTCTGTTCTTAACCCAGCTGCTCAAATAATCTTGTTTTGGGTCGACGTGTTACACATTTTGAACAACCCAGGTAAGACTCCCCATATACCCATATTTGACTTATACAGAGATTCAGTCTTGCACAGCATTATGGGTACAAGGAGCCTTTCAGGTGTCAAAGGTTCATGGAAATCACCCAAAAAAGCCCTTAACTACAGCAGGACAGGACAGCTGGGTCAGTCTGTGGTGAACCCAGCCACCGGCACACCGGTTACCTTTGCCCCCTCCCTTGCGCAGCTCCTTGTCCTGAATGAAGCCGGCGAACATCTGAGTGTCCATGAAGAGCTGCAGGAACTGGCGGACGCCACGGGAGGGATGAGATTTGCGGAAGCTGTCGCGCTGCAGCTCCCTGCCTCCGTTGGACGTCTCGACCATGTGGAGGGGATAGTGGCCCACCAGCTCCACGAAGAACCGAACAAAGGCCTCTGACAGCAGGGAGCTCAGCTCAGCCTGCTGACCTGAACGGGCCAGAAATGGGTAGAGAGGGAAAGAGATATTATATGAGTTATTCTGAAAGCAGATGAATATTAGTGCTTATTTAAACTAAGATATTACAAGGATTTGTAAAACTACGCAGAATATAAGTCTGGGCTGGTTTCTCAATGGAAATACAGCAAAAATCAAGACCTACAATTATCTTATAAGAAGAAGATGCCATATAAATATTTCAAATAGGAGAATTGTAGTGATGTTACTAGAGATAAATAATACAATATAGTGGGATGAGGTCACTATAGTGACCATGGGACTGTTGATAGTGAGTCTTTGTTATGGAAAAGGCACACTAAGTATCGCCAACATTTTTCAAAACCTCAAAAAATGATTTGAGTTTTCAAATTCTCCATTTAACTGATACATTTTATTGCCTTGTTGTTTACATCATATGATTTATATACTGTATATTTCAACAGTTTGCCACAGGTCAATCAGCCACCGATCATAGCTATCCAATAAATATTCTAAATAGATCATTGGTTATCGGCCGATCAGTGGTCCAAGCGGCCCACCAAAAAATTTTAAATTGTCGGGTGAGGGAAGAGGTCAAGTGTATGGCGTAGAAAATCGGAGCCAATCTGCGGCAATGTGCAGAACGTTAGTGGCATGTCGTCCATCTGGCACTGACAGCTCATTTCTGACGCTGTGATTTGAATTTCACAGCCTGTGATCACAGAATAGGAGCGGTTTAATATACTGGACAGAAGGTAGAGCCTACGGCTGCCAGCGGCAGGAGCTGAGTGAACAAGCGCCTCAGTTGTCAAGTACACACTAACATGTAATTACTGTTTGGGATAACACCGATTTATTAACACATGAATGGGAAGCTATAAGAACAAATCTGTTCAACACCGTGCTAGATTGGAATTTCACTGTTTATGCTAGCTGTGCTCTTGGGATGTGTTCTTATTAGTAGTAGATCAGGACCTTCTGTTTTGCTTTAACACATGATCACATTTCCAGGAAAGACTGAAAAGATCATGTCAGTTTATCTGGAGAGATAATAAACCCAAGGACCCTTTAAAAGAATACTCCAACGTTAAGGTAAAATACCCTTTTTCTGACTTGCCCAGACTGAGACAAGATGTTCGATACCATTTTCTCCTTCGTACATCCACTGGTTCGGTTCCGATGGGTAGCATTTTGTCTTAGCTTAGCATAAGGACTTGAAGTCTACAGGAGTCATTAGCCTAGTTCTGTCAAAGTGAAAAATTAAACCTTAGGGCAACTCCAAAGCTGTCTTATTTACACAATGTATCATGTGTATTTGAAATACACATCTTGGAAATTGGAAACCAGTGGACGTACAGAGGTAGAGGGTAGATCGGAAAAAGGCTATTTTGCCAAAAACACAGGAGTATTCCTTTAACTGATGACTGAGGACAGTGAAATATCTCGGAGTCAAAGGTCTGTGCTGTTTGGCGTGTTGATATCTGGTGTGCACACCTCCACAGCTGTCTGCATCCCCTTGTCTCAGCATGTCGTCCCTCTCCTCCAGGATCTGCTGCAGCGCTGCCTGCAGTTTACTGGGCAGGATGCAGTCTTCATCGCCCAGCTGACACACACCACAGGAGAGGCCAAGTCACATGATGTTATGCATGGAACATACAGCCAAGACAGACCACTGTGATGTGACGGCACACATTTTTGGCTTGGGTGGCCTCAGTGGGAATCAAGGACCCACCACCAGACTTTTTAGTGCTGTAATGGAGTCATTATTCTACACGTAAACATATAGCTCTAACTGGTTAAATAATATAAGGTTCCCCATACACTGATGCCTAAATTGTTGACAGACAGAAAGCACATCAGTGAACTACAACCACGATAATTGTTGCATCTATGAAGCAGCACATGCTACTGTTCCCCTTTAGTGTCTTTAATGTCGTATTCCTTCATTCATTCTAGTCAAATCATCTCATTTGCTGAGGAGGTAATCTATTTGAAACCCTACACTGCGCCTGCCTCACAAAGCCAGGAATATTCAAATGAGAATCGACAGCTAAAGTTGCAGTAGCAAGTTAATCAGTGCCTGTTTCATTAGTTTGTACTTAATAGCTGGAACAGACTGTGGCTGAAGACAAGATATGAAAATTATTAAATGTCAATCAAAAGGCAGCCAAAATAAAACACAGACACACAACTAAAAAGATCATCAAGTCTATCAAATGTGAACAGACTGAACAGCCATTCTGCTCACAACTTGCCTCAGTCTCTTCAGTGGTTGTGTATGTGAAGTCATTTTGTCTCTGTCACTACAAAAACATTGTAGGCACAAACAACAGACAAGTGCAGGCAGAGCCATCCCTGCCTCCCCATGGAACCACACCTATCATTCACATTATATAACCTTATGTGTACACACCTGAACGACAAACTTGTCTGCACACAGATCCACTATGAGCACCTGGAAGAAAGCAAGAGTAAATTATTCTTTGGTCTCAATAGTAAACGTCTACTTCAATGCCACTGGGTGACTCACATGGAAAACAGTAAATCTATTCAGGACAATTCAGCATGAGGTTACCGAGCTTCACCATGGGGATCATTAAAGTTTCATCTGATGGGAAACCCACCACACAGAAGGACGTTGAGATGCTTACTTCCTTAACTCATATTTACAGCAGTTACAGAAGCTTTGGATCCAGTCCACATGATACTGCTCACTGCATCTATCAGTTGATACTAAAACTCTATGAAAAGGTCTGCAGACAGACCGCTTTATTTTCAGCTGCGACTTGGAAGACCTTGATGTAATAAATCTGTAGATAATATATCCTTACTGACCTCCTCTATAGGCAGCTCCAGCAGCTGGGGCAGGCAGGGTGCCAGCGCCCCCATGAGGAACGGAGTGGGGGAGCAGCTGATGTCCAGCATGCTGGCCGGCAGCACGGGCACAAAGGTGTGCTGCCAGGTGAACGGGTAGAGCAGTGCCAGCACTGCGTGGCCGCACCGAGACAACACACTGCAGTGTGGGCGAGAGAGGACAAGAACAGGAGAAAAAAATAAATAAACACTGGCTATTAGTCAAGAGTTCTCACATAAAGAGGTCAATCATCATCGACCGATGAGGCTGTGTTTACACTATTTCCATTTTTTGCAGAAAAAGAGCTGACTCAACCACATTTCCATGGCAACAAGCTGGAGTAGCTGCCATTATCAGCAAGCAGTGCTTCTGTGCATGGGCAAAGCGCACTGGTGTGGACTCTTTATTAACACAGCAACAATTCCTACCAACTTCTCCACTTCTGCTTTCTCCATTTTCACTGTGGTTGATGTTGCCATACACTGTCAGCTGCCTGTGTGCTGTGAAATTCATTGTGGCTGCTCGGCTCGCTTTGTGTGCCCCTCTAAAAAGCAGATTTTTTCCCCGACTATAGAAAGCACCCTTCTCTGCCTAAAACAAGCCAAGCTCAGCACTTCTTCTCTTGCAGAGCCTTTCTATCCACCTTGCGGCTGCTCCACATTATCTTTACTTTTAAAAAGCTGCTGGCGGTTTTGGAAAAAAAAGGCAGAACAGGAAGAATACAGTTGAAAATTCACTCCTAGTTGTTCGCTCTTAGCTGTTTGCTTTTCCATGCAAAACAGTTTGTCGATCTATGTCTACTGTTGTATCACACTGACCAAATATTATTTAGTCAGCCGTCGGTCCCTGCTCTACTTTGTCCCTAAATATTTGGTTAATATAAGCAGGTTTGATGGCAAATATTATTAAGTGCAGGGCCATAGTTGGGGCCACAGGTGATGTGCAGCAAGGCCTGCAGTGTTTTGTGTGTTAGCACAGCGGGGTGTTGCACCTCAATTTGTCAGCGATGAAGATGACCCTCCTCTCCAGCAGCAGGGAGGCAAACACCTGCAGGAGTTTCCCAATGCTGAGACACTGCAGCAGACTCTCAAAGTCCACGTGCTCCAGCCTGGAGTCCACTGGCCGACACAGGGTGAGAACCTGGCAGGGCGACAAGAATACACACACACACATACACACACACACACACGCATTAAAGTATTAAGTATCTCCCAGTGTAAACACAAAGCTTGCAGTGTGAACATCAACAAAGACAAACTCCCCAAAACCGATGCTGAGCATCCAAAAATAGAAGTCAAAAAGACAACGGCATCAACGACATCAAAAACCACATTGGTCCAGACTTGGAGCACCAGCAGAAAAAAGCTCTTGACATCAGAGTGAGTCTCTGGACTGATCAAACACAGTTGTATTTACTTTGTTGTTGTTTTTTTGTTTCGTTTCTCCCAGTCCTGTTTGTTTACAAGACAGCTGTTATGCTTGTGAAATCAGCTAAAAGCTGCTTTACTAAGTTTTAGTGTTTTGCAGCACTTCCTGTAATTTACCGTTAAGGGAAGGGCTCATTATTGTGTTTAGTTTGAGTCCGTCGTAAATGTTAATGACCAAGACTGACAGGACTGACAGAAAACCCAGTGAGCAGAACCTCCTCCATTCTCTGGAGCCTACGTGGCGTCCCGACATTCAACTTTATTTGTACAGCCCTGATTTTTTGGTCCAAGCTGTTACAACACCAGCCTTTCAACCCGAAAATAGCTATTCCTATTGTGTACAAGGATAACCTCTCACGCTGAGTCATAGTCAGCGGTAAGGAGTGGTTAGGAGGAACAGGACTAGTAATTAGCAGTTCCTCTTCTCTTTTCGGCGTTACCTCGTTCCCAGAACCGGGGAGGAAGCTCTTCACTGTGATGGTGCGTCCAGGGGCCGGGAACGGAGCCTCCATGACGGTGCGCATGAAGGGGTGAACCAGCGCCGGGGAAATCTCCCTTCGCCTCTCCACCTCCTCCAAGATCTGGACAGACAGAAATACACACCTGAATCCAGCCGCTGACAGAGCCGGTGCTAATTACAGTCATGAAAGTGGACGACTTGCAAAGAACATGTGCAGCAGCTGTGCACGTGAAAGCGTTTTTCGTCCAGGCTACGTTCACACCTGCCATTTCTCTTGGAAAATGGGCGGAACGCAGCTGCCTGCAGATCCCGTTTTTGAAAAGCACACCCATTGATTACTCAGGATTAGTTTCTAGTGTTGCCTCATTCCGCCCAAATATAGACCAAGAGTTTCAAGACAGCAGGTTCCAAACACCCCAAAGGGATTGCCAGTGAAATTCAGCAAATATCAGTCCAGCGTGACTCACTGAACATCCCCTGAAGTCATCTGTAGCCAGAAACAAGACAGCAGAGTTCACAGCCCCGGTCTGTGATCTCATGTCTAATACAATTATTCAGCATGCCAGCTGCTCTGGCTGTTTTACCTTTGCAAACAGGTTGAAACAGCCCAGTCTGCTGACGATACAGTGCACCTCTGGAAGCCTCTTCCCCTTCCCACTGGGCTGAAAGACACAGACATGCTTTGATCAAGTCATTCAGCATCAACACTGCTAATTCATGCCAAAATACATGAGTAAAATATATTAGCCAATGCTTATAAACAACTTAACTTACTCGACAGTGAGCACACTGGATCTACATCTATAATGACAACAATACTAATACTACTGCCAACACCTTCATTAATAGAACATTTGTCAAAACAGAGTGACAACGTGCTTTGTGAGATAATAAATAACGTGAACAATAAAGATAAAAGAAAAAACAAGGCAATACAAAAACAATAATGAACAAAACAATTTTAAAAAGTGATAAAAACAAGATTTCTGCCATCAGCTTAAGCAATACCAAGCCTTAGAAAAGTACGTTTTGTAAAGTGTTTTGAAAAAGTTAAAATAGTTTTCCTTGTAATGGGAAGCAGAGGGGAGAAATGCTGAAATTCCTCCTGGTCTCAGTCATTGATTCGGAAATCGTTTATTGTCTGCGATCCACATGTACTGGTCCACAGAGATGTTGAGTAAGCACTTGGCTGGCAGCCACATCATCACAGATGCACACACACACACACACACATACACGCTCAAGACGATGACTCACACACGCACACACACACACACGTTAATGCATCCACACTCACCAGGATCTTGCGACAGTAACAAAACCAACGGCTGCCGTCTTCTCCCGTCAGAACGAAGGAGAAGGTCTCACTACAGGGAAAGGATCAATACACAGATCATCAAGAAGTAATACAGCTTTTAAAAATACAATTTGCAACGTATGTGAAATCATTTCATTTCATTTTGAGCACGTGCTCTTCAATAGGTTCATTGTTACAAATAATACATAATGAACCTAATACTACATAAAACTCATGCCTGTACTTGTTTCAAAACGGTTTAAACGGAGTGAAAAATTATCTTCAATCCAGTGAATCATTCTGTAAACAAAAGCAGGGGTGGGGTGACAGTTTTTCAACAGAGGATGCTGCACGGCATTACAGACTGAGGTTTACACCATGTGGTGAGCTGTGTCAGTCTACAGAGAAGTGAAAGTTCGGTTAGTGGACGAGTGACTCGCTGAGGAGGAATAAGCAGAGATCTTTCAGCATCGAGTTAGGATCAAAACCCACATCAGAAGAACGATCCAACACCCTGCAGCCCTTCTGAAGACTGAATTAGATTAGTTCACACTTTAACAATCCCCATGGGAAACCTGGTTGGCTGCAGCAGCAAATTATTGAAAATGACTGAGAAAAAAAAATAGGTCAACTACAACACTAGAACTCAGCAAATCAAACTGTGAGGATGAAATAAAAATGAAGTATTAATTACAGCACATATGCAAGGTGTGCAAAATAAGATGTAAAAACTATGATTAAAAAATATATGAAAATAAGAATATCTGCTCTATGAAAAGCAATGACTCTATAAAGATAAATGCAAAATATTTCAAATGAGAAAATCAGACATAAGTATAGTATTACCATTATTTCACTGTCAGCCTCAGTGTGCACTAATTTGTGTTTAATTTGGTTAAGACAATCTTGCCTTCTGGAAAAGACATTATCATAGTGTTGCAGCTGACCTTGGTACGTCTGCCGACGGCCTCCAGTCCTGACAGTCGGGGAAGCAGAACTTGGGAATGGCCTTCAGTCGATCCTCAGCCTCTTTAGCTTGGCGAGACGACTTCTCAAACTGGAAACAGAGAGACTCTGCTTAACAACAGTGCTGGTTTTCAGTGTGGCTCCATTCAGCGGGGGACCCTCAGGTACCCCAACAGAATGAGGAAGAGTTTAGTTTCACTACAGTTTCTGATTAGAGATGGAGATCCTCATTAGAGTGGAAATCCTGATTAGATCATGTATAAGAATCAATGTTCCCTTCATAGGTTTCATTCCCACTATTACCTGCCCATGTGCAAACAGTTAGACTAATAAATCAAGAACAATAAAAACCTTCCCATATGGGTCC
The DNA here is from genome assembly GCA_900302615.1 of Holocentrus rufus. Lineage (NCBI taxonomy): Eukaryota > Metazoa > Chordata > Actinopteri > Holocentriformes > Holocentridae > Holocentrus > Holocentrus rufus. The sequence goes on along the minus strand of OMLF01012640.1, from coordinate 44,999 downwards.
CGCAGACAAAACTCAGTTAGTTCCATGGCATGATTTGCATCTATTTGTGCATCAGTGACATGGAAATATTGAAAGCCCCTAAGCTATGTAGAAAAAAAAGGAAGAAAATCAACAGCTCTCTAAAATACAAACTCATTTTTTATGTTCTTGATTTTCATAAACAGCGGAAACTCTTTGCCTAAGTCAAGAAGACTTCCTCGTTTCTTTTTGACAAACATGATTCAAGTGCTGACATAAAACTTTCCTCATTACATGCACAAAATACCATTCAACCAAAGCAATATGAATCAAGTCTTTTCCCTGTGGCAAGAAGAAGGGCAAGGTTCTCCAAAGATTCCCTCTAACCATTTTGGGGAACTGTTGCGTGATCTCGGGAGAGTAGGCGTTTCCCGTGGAGCCCTTTCTCAGCGACACCACCACAAAGATCTGGAAGAGCTGCTGCTGCTGGAGCTGGATCAGGTCCCTCTCCAGGGTGCGGTAGCCCGGCCGGCGCTTCAGTGTCGACTGGACGTAGACTGACCGCCTGGAGCCTGCTGGACACCCACAATGCAATGGGAGAATTTGGTAATGCTCACCCAGGGACAAGTCGCGGCAACATGAAGCCTTCTTAAACATCAGTGTGTAATTGTCATTTATGTGTGATACGTCAGTATAGTTACCATAAAAAATGTCTCTGTGTCATGTTAGTGGTATGTTGGTGCTAGTCAAAATTAAAACCACGTTTCAAATAAACCTCGCTGTTACCCACTGCTGTTTTTGAAATAGAAAAATTTATTGTCAATAAAAGGAACAATGTAGTGATAAATTATGATATAACCTTGGTATGATCAACTGAAAGACTTGTTTAATTTTATGGCACAGCAGTTATAAAAACTGTCTTTTGATGATCTGATATGTCTGTATATCTGTGACCATCACATCCAAGAAACGCCTCTGCCATGTGTGAGCTGCCCCATGTTGTCCCATGTGAACTCTCTTGGTGCATTAGAATATTGCCAAGTGCATCTCTTTGTTTTCCTCCTCAGACAACATGAAATATGTCACCATGTGTTAACACCAAAGGATAAACAACTTCCTTGGTGCTAATAAATTAAAGCAAAGCGCTGGATGTGATTTTTCTGACATGGCCGTGTTTAGGAAACCTACTGATTAACTTGGGATTAGATTCAGATTAACTCCACAGTGATACCTTTAGTGTTGTCCTCAGGGTCACTCTCCGTCCCGCTGGTCTCCTCTATTGATAAGAATGAGAAGAAGGAAGAGATTAAGGAGGGGCAGAGGAATGGAAAAGATTGAGACGCCATAATCAGACGCAGACAGTCAGCCTTTGTTTGATAATGAGCGGCTGGCCCTATTGCAGCTGGCCTTGTGTGTATCATCAAACACTGGGTATTTCCACCAAGAGGCTCAAGTTAATCTTATTGAAGTGTTGATGTGCACAACATTTGGATATCTGCAAGAGTGTGGGGTGCATGTGTTACCTCGAATTGGGCCTGTCTGGGTCTTCACTCTCTTCTTCCCTCGCTTGGCGTCAAAGATCGTCTCAATCTTGTTGACGTACTGTGTTGCAGAATTCACACAGACACATGTAAACCCCATAATTTTGCAGGCATCATACAATAAATTACAAGGAATCATTATGTAACAGCCTCTAAGTATATAATGATATAATTGATTTCCAAGTTTTTTTTATCTTTACATTCCAGCATTCTTTTTTTCTATACTGTTGAATGTTTAGTACTGCCTGCAGTTTGTGGTAGTACAGACCCTGCATTAGTACAGAGGCTTTAGGATGAGTTGGGCTCATGTGTTGGGCTAAACACAACAGCAGACACATACAGGAAGCTGAAACTTATCTTGAAGAAGGCACACAGAGTTCTGCCACTCGTGCAGGCCAGCCTGGCTGAACTTTAACATGAGAGCCTATTTAAACAGACCAAGCATTCACTATGGAGATAACGGTTCACTATTCTTCAGCACAGAAATACACAGATATCATTCCATTTGCAGCAGACAAACATTAACACCCTCAGTTTGTTAATATCCAGAAGGCAGCTAGACAACTAAATGTAACACTATTCGTAATAATCTGCGACATTTTCAAAAAAACTAATGTCCCATTTGCCATTATCAACTGCAGACTGATCCAACACAACAGTGACTCCAGTTCATATCCAGTTCATGAGAGCATTTTACATCTGCTGTTGTAAACAGGTTGTTCAGGTGGTTAGCATGAGCAGTGATAGCCACGATGACGAATGGACAAAGAAAAGAGCACCACGCAAAATTCATCACGGAAAATCCAAGGGAAAGACATCACAGTCCCGCCCACACTGTCTGATGATTGACAGGTGATCTGTCGAGTGCAGCGCAGAAAAACCACAGCAACAAGAGCTCAGTCAGCACCAAACTAATTGTCTAGCTTATGTAATGGGATACAAGGCATCGATAAAGACACATCTGACACATCAGACATCACCAATCATTTACTAAAATAACACTTGCACTTGTGAAATAGCCTGATTGTTCTTCCTGCTGTCTAACATGCTGGCAGACAGATGTCTCAAGGGTTTGAAACTGGGAACAAACTAATGTCTGGAAGTTATAATCCTTTCTAGCATGGATGATAGCCATAACATTAAGAGTGCCCGTGGCATCACAAGTTGTCACATAAAGTAGTGTACATGTACATAATCCCTGTTTTATTACTGTACCTCATCGTCAGAGCTCTTCCCCTTCTCCATATTTTCCATCTCCATGAGTTGTACATTTGAATTCATGTATTCCGTTTGCCCTCTTCTGAAGCTCTCTGACTTCTCCTGTCACTCTAATACTATCTACTTCTTTCAGTCTTGTCTCCTTCCTGCTCACCAAGGCACCGCCCTCATCTTTCCATCCGACACAACATATAATCCATGGAACATGCCACGTGCTACATGGCGAAACCAGATAATCTCATGGTCAATCCGACATTTAAAAAGGTACAATATGTAATAATGTACTTGTTTAAATATGCAAATGACCATAACACAGCAGCGGTGGTTCACAGGTGTTGCCGATCAACACCTGTAAACTCACTTTTACCTTGATGACTGCTTTCCTCTTCTGAATGTAACCAAGCCAGTCCAACCACTTCTTTTGTTTGTTAAAATACACACGGACACACATACATGTAGGGTAAAGCCAGGCTGACGCTGACTGCATGAGACAGCACCAACTTCATTAGTCTGTAAAATCTGGTGTTAGCCAGGTTAACACGTTTCAAGCTGCTGAATGGCCAGACTTGTTCAGTCAGTTTGATCAGTTTGATTTCATAGTGAACTAAGTACATCCATGGAATAACCGTATTTTACATTTGTTGTTCAGGTAAGCAACAGATCCTGTGTGTAGCTCCCCTTAACCAAACACTACTGCTGTTTCCTCCTTTGCTCTCTTCCAAGAGCATAACCACATCTTGCAACCTATTATTATTGTCATTATAATAATAATATATTATATTATTATTATATTACGTTATTTCCTATGGCTGTTGCTTGATCCGATGCTACTTGTAGCTCCTTTATACATTTCTAACCTCATGTGTATGCCTAACATATGCTGCGGTGCAAAAATATTGCATCTAACTATGATAAATTAAATACTATTTGGCTTATAACTCCCAGCCTCTTGAGTCTGTATGCAGATGCTGACAGCCACTAGATGGTGCTAAACCATCATAAAATTACATACCTTGAAGATACAAGGTATGAGACCTAAACTTCAGAACACAGATGATACTCTGCAGTCCTTTAAGGATGGGATGATGACAGTATGGTGTAGCTTACCTGAGGCAGCTTCTGTGTTTTCTGAATGCTTGTGCGCCCCGCTTGTGTGGAGTCCTTACTTTCCACTTTGCTAGCGTATCCTTGCAAAGTCTGGGGCTTTGGAGGGAGCTGCAAGATATCAACTAAGCAGTTATCACTTAGTTTTAATTAAATACATAGTAGCTAATTGCTTTAATCCCTCTCCGTTCTTGCAAGAAAAATTTCATGAGTATGAAGTTGAGAAGGGACCATGCACACGACTATTTGTCAATGAAAAGGCCTGATGAAATACACTCCACTATACTACTGTGAGATGCAGATCTAAATGTAGCATCCTCCATTACCTTTGGGACTTGAGGGCTCTGTCTCTGAGAAACGGTGGAGCGTCTGGACCGTGCGATAGGGAGACACATAGGAGACAGCTTCACATCCTCATAGGGGTTTTCTCTGGTCACATCACCTGGGTGGAGAAGAGGGTGAAGGTCAAAGGTTAGAAGACGTGAGGAGATTAAATGTTAGATAATGGTATACTTCATGAAAAAAATCCACCACATTTATTCACAGCTTTAAGGAAGATAAACAGGATTCTTCTGAAAGCAGTTGAGCAGGATTCCCACTGTGGCTTTGGTGTAAAATTTCAAGACTTTTCCGTGACTAAAATAGAGTGCTTCCATGACTTTAAAATTTGATTCCTTCCTGGTTTGGTGATGCTGCTTTCAGATAAGTTGTAAAGGAGTAAACAGTGTGGTTTCCACTATACTGTACGTGGGCCTGATGTGGAGAAAAACAGCTGAAAACCAACACAGCACAATTATTGTGTGAAACAAGTAGTGAAATAAATAAGCCATTTGTAAAATTCCCTAATTTTTGCTGATTTCTTAGGAATTTCCCTTGCCAGAGTACACCTCTATCATTTCCACTAACTTCCATGTCCAGCGGGAAGTTCCCATTAAAGAACGGGTCCCTGTTAAACTGTGGCGTCACATTTCTGAAATGCTCTCCACTGATCAGGATGTATATTTTCTCTTGGTTAATTAATTGATTCCTGTACAGCTTTCCCTCAATGTCTCTGCTGTAGTAATAAAACAATCTGCAAATTAAGTTTTTCCAGCAGCGGAACTGTACGTTCAACCAATGACTTGCAATAAGCTTTATGACTTCCTGTCTTTGTCTGTTTATAATGCAACTCGTTCTAATTTGAGAGGCCTAAAAGATGTGACAGGAGCTTGAGGAGTGCATTTACAATCAGCCCACACTATGTTCTTCAGTTCATGTGACAGATGAAGAGAGACTCACAGACGATGTCCTCGTAAATATTGTCCTCGGAGAAGGCATGGTAAAGGCCCGAGCGCCTGGCCTCACCTCCCAGTGTGCCTTGCTTGGTGGTCAGACGCACAGCATCCTCATACTCAAAGGACTTCCTGTAGGAGGGAGGAGGGAAGGAAAAGCGATGAGAAAGAGGGGCCTGGCTTCTGCCCTAAAGATAGCCAGGACGCTATTGTTCACGTTATTATGTTGTATTCAACCAAAGAGCCACTGACTTGGCCCAACTTCTCTGTACTGACATCAAAAACTGCAGCAGGGAGGGAGCTGGAAAAAGGCTCATTGCAGACCAGGGATTTAGACAGGAGTGGACACTGACAATCTTGGTCAAAAGTTAAAAGTTTGTCACAATAATGTTCCTTCATAAGCAGATAGTGGACATCCTGATTATATTACCCAAGAATGCATATGTAATTTCCATTCATAACATTCACTCATCTCTCACCGGAGTCACTGTACAGTGCTTTGAAGAGCAAAATATTGGAGTCATTTACAGTTATAGACAAATTATTATCTCTAATTTATATTTCCCACAATCAATTCTGAGACACTGCTGTAAGTTATTAGATTTTTAAATATTAACTATTTTTTGTCAGTTTAAATAAACAAATGTTTCAGTGTCAATCCTAGCTTGAAATTAGATGCCGTCCTGGCTAACAAAGACACCTTAAATCAGAACACATGGATGGGGGAATAAAGTTTATAAGGCAGCATGTTTTTATTATTTTCTAGCTGTGACTTCCATTTCCTGTGGCTGTCATGTGATTGACAGCAAGCAGAGCATAATGTAATGCAGTACTGATATGAAAACACTCAACTCAGGAACAATGAAATAATGATAAAGCAGAAACTCACAAAACCAAATAAAGGCTTCATATTTGCTGTGATGGATTATCTCGCGCTGGGAATTTTTTTTAATACTGTACAAGGATAAATGGAAGCAAACAGCTTCTTCAGAGGGGAGAAAATTTACCCTCGTATCTACAACTTCACTGACAATATGCACACAGACAACAGCAGGAATAATAAGGAGACCCAGACATCTAAAGAAAAGCTGGTATTATTCTTGAAATAGCGAGGTTCAGCATTGCAAAATTAAAGATGTAATGACAATGTTTTGCAACAGTGATAAATTTAAAGGCCTATTCATACTTAAGTGCTATATTTCCCTTTCCTTTCAACCAGGACAAGCCAGAGAGCAGTGCTAGAATTCACAGAAATAGGACTGAAAATCTACTTTAACTGATCCAGGATGACAGCATGTGTTTAATAAAAACTTGTGTTTAATAAACTCAGATTTTATAGCTTTTTTTCCTGCTGGAACTCATTTTCACACTGCACTATTACCATGTGGGTTGATATTTTCAGTAACTTACAGTTTGATCTCAGATAATCAGAATTTAAAATATTGTGATGCATATTGTGAATTGTGAAAAAGTCTCTAAGCATCATTACAACATGATACTTTGTCACCAACCTCTAACAGATGAATTTAGATAATGACATGCATTTCAGCTGAAGATGACATTGTTATACAGAACTCCGCTACTGATTGTCACCGAATAAGGTCAGAGCTGAATGGGTATATGGGTTAGCTACAGAGTTATGTCTTGTTTTACTTAGCCTTAAGTGAGAAAGTGTGTGTGAGAAAACAACCAAATGTGACCCCTGGACCTGTGTCTGCTGAAGAACTAGGCCATGTCCAGACAATAGTGAACTAGGCTGCCAGATATCATGTGACATCACACCTGGAGCCCAGCCAGCAGCTGAGACTCTGACAGTTCCCTCCCAAAAACTGCCCCCAAACACTCATTCAACTTCTCAATAAACATCACAATACTAAACAAAGCCCAGAGTTTGGGGCAGAGGAGCTCTTTCAGTGTGTAGGCAGTTTTCCTATTCGATCTGCAGCTGCTTTTGACAAACACAAAAAAGAAAAGTAGGAGAAAAGCCTGGAAGAAAAAGATGTGCAATGATGTATACCTGTTGAGAAAAATGTTTATTGTGCTTTATGTGCAGTGTACCACCTCACCTGTTCTTTTTATGCCTCGAAAGCCCCTCAGTCTTAGCAGCAGGACATGGAGGAGGTGGGAAGCTGGGTGGGTGGGCTATTCCACTTCTCTTTGCATTTGAGCAGTTGTTATGAGGAGATCTGCTGTCCCACTGGACTGTCTGCCCCATAGTGGCACTGGTCCCCCGATACTGGAATGTCCGCTGAGGTTTGGGTGGAGCCTGAGCTTCTCCTGAAGCCTCTCTACCTTTCTCCCAGAGTAATCTGTCCCCCTCAAGCCTCCGCCAGAAACCTCTAGAAGTGTAGAAGTTTCCTGAGGGCATGTTGTCCTCTTGGTCATCAGCTGACAGAGACAGAGGCTTGGAAACAACCTCAACGTCAAAGATGCAATCAGCTTTTTGGTCGCCGTTGGTGGC
>OMLF01012640.1:35000-37426 GCA_900302615.1 Holocentrus rufus | reverse complement strand
GGCTACCACTCGTTTCCCTGGAGGATTTGTAGTGTTAGCGTCTACATTAGAAGATCCAAGCACAGGTGCAACAAGAGGCTTATTTCCCGGGGTTCTTGCTGAAAAGTCACTGGAACAAGTGGGCTCTGACCTTCTTCCAACTGCTGTATGTCCAGCTTGTGCTTCCCGGAAATCTAAGCCAAGGCTCTTAGTTTTAGAGAGGCTGGTTTTGCCTTGAAATCCCCCTCTTGAGCCACTGCCGCAAAACCCATTGCCCAGGAGATCCGCGGACAGTTTTCGGGATACAACCGGAGGGTGTGCTTTGACCCCGACATCCTGGCTGCTGCACTGGTGACTGCGGCCTTCCCACTGGGATATCTTCTGCCTGATGTTAATGCCTTGCTCGTGAGAAAGGGGCCTTCCTGAGGAAGGGGCTTGCCAGGCCACGGTGGCCCGTTTCTGCAGGCCACCGACCCCTCCGCCCCCTCGCCTGGCCTGCTCCAGCCCCAGAGCCAGCATGCTGAGAGGGGGCTGTGTCCAAGCTCGCCCTCAATTCTCCATTGGTGAATGCATGAGGGTTTTCCTCGCAAAGAGAGACAGAAACACGGCTGATCCAGTGAGTCTGTCTGCTATTAATTAATCCTGTACAGATTAGTTTAGGAGTACCACAGGGTTTAGGGTTCCTTTACGCTTCCACGTGTCTTCTTGAGTTAGCTGAATGCCATTCTCCCCCCCTCTCCTTTCACAAACAACCTAAAAAGTAGACAAGACACCAAAATTACTCATCAGTCACTCCGCACTTCAAACAAGTCCAGGCAGCACCACATGAGACCAGAGAGAAAACAAAGCAACCTAAGGGGACACTGCTAGTTTTCAACAACGCACTTCTGAAGGAACTGAAGGAGTGTACGGGATGGAAGTAGGGCCAGAGTGAAGGTCAGGAAGGACAGGCTCCCGTCAAGGTCAGCTGCCAAAAATAAATAAGAGAAGGGAAAGACGGTGAGAGGAGTAAGACTGCCGCAGCATTGTGCTATGATGTGTGAGAGAGAGAGAAAGCGCATTTGTGTGTGTGTGTGTGTGTGTGTGTGTGTGTGTGTGTGTGTTTTGAGCCGCCCAAAACCTCCTCTGGCCCCAGGGGAATTGGCCTCCCTGTAGCTGCTCTACTAAACCACATTGCTGGCCAGCTATGAAATGCCAATGATACAGTAAAACATTTAATCTAATTTAGTGTTCTCTCAAAGCTCTTTTTCAGAAAGGACTGAGAAAAACGGACATTTCAAGGAGTCTTTTTTTTTTTTACAGTGGCTTCAAAGAACTTCAGAAACAAGAAGGCACATGAATCTTGAGTCACATACAAAGAGCCAATGACAAACAATTAGGGCGATAATGGAAAACATCTCAACCACACCTTTATGCACAGTGGAATAAAAAAAAAAACTCCCCGAGCGGCTAAGCTACTCAATAGGCTAAAGAGGGATATAAACATATTGTGAACTCTGTTTGGCTGAGGCTTATACTCCAGATATACAGCATATGTACGGTATGAAGTAATACTCCAAATTAAGGCCGTGTTCCCTCTGATCAAATGTTTTCGTTGAATGACTTGATGTGAAATTTTAAAACAGCATTTGCTCTGACTCATGCTCGCTGCCTCAACATCAATGCGGTTACTGTATACTCTTGTACAGCGGCTCCTGGCTTGCTGGAACCAAACCATTTGGACACGTTGCACATTACGGCGAAGGCTGAAAGCATTTAGAGAAGGGGAGACATGGTAAAATTCCACAGTGCAGCTCATGATCATAATAACTCTATGAGCTGCATTCCAGCAGAGCTGTCTAGGAGGGGGGCTGGGGAATAAATTTAACTAGAGACAGTCGGTCAGTCAGGCCTGCAAATGATGCCTTTGTTTGGTTTGACCTAAATCGAATGTGTGTGCACCAGAACATCACTCAATCAGTGCCAGATCCCGCAGTGACAATGCGACTACTACGCTGACCCAATTGCACTATTTGTCTTTGTGTGCGGTATGTTATACAGGAAAGCCTGACTTGCGTTTCCTGAGATGCAGGAAGAAGGATCAGCACACTGTCCATAATTATGGTGCGGCAAGATTTGCACCCAGCTATAACCACTGATTTGAGCTATGTTTAGGTCAGATCACATCCCAGCCCTGTAACAATAATCAAACGTTCTCTTTGAAATATGTCCGCAAATACATCCTGCTGCTTCTGCAAACATGTCTCAAACTATCCATTCTGTCTTTCCCATGGCATTCAGTTGACATCAAATTTTCAAGACCTGCATGGACTTCCCCAGTGTAGCACACTGCGAGGTGCTGTGATGTCAGAAGTCAGTCAGAGGGCGAGTCAGAAACAACTATCATAAAGGTCCATAAGGCTGTCAATCTGGGGAGAGGTGTCCTTGTGCATTCAGTGAAACTCACT
>OMLF01012640.1:0-32500 GCA_900302615.1 Holocentrus rufus | reverse complement strand
TATAATGTATCTCCCTCTTTTGCACACCTTTATCTATGCGGTTTCTTTTTCTTTTCCAGACTCTTTTTTTCACGCCTTTACGTTGAAGGTAAATCGTCTAACTTCCGGTTTAATGATGCTGATTCTGTGTACCTTGACTGAGAGCCTGTGAGAAAAGTTCGGTTGACTCCTCCGCTCCGCACTGATCCCGGAGCTGCTGAGAGAGAAGACGTCATCATATCAACTCCTGCAGCTGTCCGCGATGACTGAATGCTGCTTTCATGTGCTGTCCGACAATGTGGCAATTACGATTGATGAATGTACAAACATGTCATTAAATCTGACTAGGAAAAGGCGTCATGCCAAGATGTGATGTGACATTTAGGTAGTGGCAGAGAGTATGGACCTGTCAACAACTGATTAAGCGTATTATGTAGGCTATTATATTATCTTTTACCCAAAAATCAAATAAAAAAATAATTCTAACTTTTAGTATGACCCCTGCAATTAACATCATCAACACGTTGAAACCCACTCTGAGAAGCCACATTTCTGGGAACAAATGGAGCACTGCAGTCAGTGTCAGGAAGGCATCAGTGGTACTGCCAAGTCATACAACCTGACAGGATCCTCCTGAGTTAATCATTATCATGAACATTATCATTACGTAACGTGAGCCAAACTAGCTCGGATATGAACAACAAATGTATCATTGTAACACCATCATAGACTTCTGTCAAAGACAACAAAGATGTAAGAAAACATATTTTATAGTTTATTTTATTAGTTTCATTCTTACGCATGGTGTCCCTCCATATGGAATATTACACACAACATACAACTGGACAGGATGTGTAGACGATGCACAGTGACTATCATCAACAAAGTTTCTGCTTCCATGGGAGAGAACATCAGTATGTTTGAAGGCTTTTTTCTTTAAGATTCACTTGTTTGAAGGTATTTAAATGTATGTGCGCAATTCAGGTACAAACTAAGGCTCTGCTGTTATCCAGGGCATTTTGGGACTTTGGATTCCTGAAACAATTTTGCAGCAGAATGAACACCCAGAGTTTTTCAAGAGGCAAGCGTGTGTGTGTGTGTGTGTGTGTGTGTGTGTGTGTGTGCGCGCGTGTGCGCATTTAGTCTGTCTTCAGGCCCTCCTTGATGAGGTCGAGCTCATAGCACAGGGTCTCATGGCGATATGTCATACGGATCTGAGGCACATTGGTCTTGCGGATGTCGTTGCCCTCTGGGCCCTCCTTCAGGTAGTTGGCACCCAGGAAATGGGTCTTCTCCTGTAGCCAAGAAGAAACACAGTGTTTTGGTGTTGGTAAAATAAAGTTATCTCTTCAGTGTAGATCATACATACAAGTGTGTTTAATCTCTTGCAATGCATCTTTGCTTGTGATGGCAAATTGGACAAGATTTATCATGTAGCTGTAGGTTATTATCATTGAAGTAATAATTGTGATATTTACATGTAAATAAATGTCTCTTTTGCTGCTCTCTATCACTCTATCATAACACTATCATTTAACACAGTTGTGATTCAAACTATAGTCAGTTCATGAAAACATTTAGACTTGCTGTTGTAAACACTTTCTAAACAGGTTTTTCAGGGGAAATAAATCCCCACACGGGAAGTGATGTATTTTACTTTTCCAGTTTGTTTGAAATAAACAGAAGAAGAACTGGGTAGTCAGCATGAGCAGTGATATGTGATATCCACCATGGCTGAACAGACAAAGAGAAGAGCACCACCTACAGAAAGTCAAACTTCATCAACAGAAAATCCAAGGAGAAAGATGTGGGAAAAGCACGAGAGATGTTACCGATATGAACAACAAAGATCCTTCATGATGTGTGTTACCTCATTTGACAGGCTGCTCTGCAGCACACTGTTCCTAGAGATCTCACACATGTCACAGGTACTGAGCTTGAAGACTTGGGCTGCAATGGCATACTCCTCCATCAGGGGCTCCTGTGAACACAAACACTGAGGTTTACACTCTGTAATGTGGGACCAGACCAGCTCTACTTCCAGCTGATGGAAGAGACAGACTTACAACCAAATGTACTGTACATTATCATGCCAGCAAGTCATATAGGGGGAACTGTAGAGGGCATCATTTCCACAGTTTTGTGTGACAGACGTGGAGCACACTTGTCTTTTCATTAAGTGTCAGTTTACATTAATTCTGGAAAGTAAGCCTATGTATATGTCCAGCATGTATACACACTCATTGGCCAGAAAATGAGGTACACCTGAACAGTCTGACACTATCCAATGTAACAGCTCTGCCATAAAGTCTACCTTTACCAAGTTAAAAATAAGTTCAGTTTTCCTCAACATTGTCAAGAATATGTAAATTAAATTATATGTTTATTATTAAGGTTGTAGTTTGCAGTGGTGTTGTAGAAGACAACATCAGGTGTTCCTAATGTTTTGTCTCCCTCATGAAAATAAATAGGGAGGACCAAAAATTAGAAACACCTCTCAGTATAATGTAGTCCAATACAACACCACTGCAAACTACAACCTCAATAAATGTAATTTAATTTAAATATTCTTGACAATGTTGAGAAAAAAAATAATCTTATTTCAAACTTGGTAAAGGTAGAATTTATGGCAGAGCTGTCTCATTGGATTGCATTACATTGTACAGGTGCACCTAATTTTCTTGCCAATATACACCATACACAGCTCAGTATACAACATTGCCTGTCATGTTACATAAGGCTCCCTCTCTGTGTTCTGACCTTGGTGTAGTGGAACTGCATGGGGTCGTCAGTGGACAGGGAAACCACCAGGCCTTTCTTGTGGAACTCCAGCAGCGGGTTCTTGGCGTATTCCAAGAACAGGCTGTTGTTGCTGAGAGGGGACATGGCGATGGGGATCTGGGCCAGGAAGTACAGGTACTGCAGCACAGGACTCTGAGGGAGGAAGATTGGTAGACAGAAGCGATAAAAGAGATGTAGGAATTTTAACATTTGCATTTCTCAACGCATATCCTCAATATGAGTTTGCAATCAGTCAACCTCTGGCTTTAGCTGCCATGTAATTTCCAGTCATTCATGGTTTATATCACTGGGGTTCAGGCCTTTTTTTCAGATTTTTCCTAACAGCAAACAGACAAAAGCAGTCCAAGAATGACTGTACTTAGGTCCTTGAGGAGATGGATCCTGCCAAGTTGTTTTGGAGAGAACTGACTTCTCAAGAAAATGAGAAGAGAGAAGCAAACTACTACTATACTACAGACTGCTATGTTTGAATGTGACACATCTTTGGGCTCCCCATTCATTCTTATCAGCCACCATTTCAAGCATCTTAATTTGGCAAAGCACAAAAGCAAAACCTTTCTTTTTTTTTCAGAACCTTTCTTTTGGAAAAGAGGACTGACCTTCTTGAGGTTGAGGCCGTGAGAGATGTTGTCAGCAGTCATGAAGCAGGCCAGCAGATGGGTGACGGCACCAGCCTCACCACAGTGAGGCCTGAACATGAATGTGTTCATCCCCCTCTCTCTGGAAAGCCGCAATCAGAAACACAGTGAGACTTTTACATCATCAGTAAATTTTATAATAGAAAAGGGAAGTTATTGACTCATTATTCCTGCTAAATTGACACATTTTATCAGAATTTACACTAGAGGAGGTCAGATCTGATATAATGAAGTGAGGGGATAGTAACAGGGATGTGAGCACAAAATAGCTGGAATGCGCTTTAGAAACTTCTAAAAAAAATAAACAAAAGGTAAAAAATCATGTCCCTGAGATAACATGGTATGATGACAAAGAAAAATCACTAAATGATTTAAAAAATTATGAACAATGTAAGGAAAAAAGAAAGATACTCACTTGCGGAGCTGATTGAGCTTAGCAATGTTGGCATACATGTAGTAGATGTAGTAGGTGTAGGAGGGGTTCTTGGCAATATCCCACTCCTCTGGCTTGGGGCTCTTGGTGGAGAACATGTGACCACTGTGTTTGGACTCATCGTCCACACTGTCGAAACCTGTCACCTACAGACCAGAACACAAAGGGTTAATTAGTCAATGCAACACAGCAACTTAGAATTCAAAAAGCAGAATTTGTGGCCCACTTCTTATCTCTGTAGATGCACTGTTATTACAGGCAGATGTGTGATGGAGGCTATACACAGTTATAGTAAGTATGCCCACTTCTTCTTTTCGTCTTTTTAAGTATACCCACCTGTCAGACTAATATATAAGAAAGTATACACTCTTCCCCCTCAGTAATCTGCTTACTTACTCATTTGTATACTCTCCTCATCAGTTATCACTACAGCCCTAGCTACCGAATGGAACAGAGATATAACAAGAGATATGACAAATCTTCAGGTAGCCATATTGGAAGTCCTCACGTCTTGTCTACCAATAGCTGTGAAAAGCTGGTTTTGTTGATAAATGTACAGCTTTTTAACCAGCTTACAACTGTTCTTTTGTTAACACATTTTATTTGCACACTAGCTAAAGAATATAAAAGTGTTAGTAGTGGCTAGAGGTCATATGTTAACATTAACATTAGTTGCTTTCCCAAAGTAGCCTGCTGACTAATTAGCTAGTGTTTCCAGGAGTAAAGACTAAAGACAGCACAGTTTACTGTGTCACAGTAACACAGACTTCAAAACAAACATACCATATCAGACTTTTCACTTCTACTTAGAAAACAACTGGGAGGACTCCACATCACAGCAGCTTTCATTTCCTTGTCCAGTTGCTGGACATTCTCCAGTGGATCTCCATGATGGCACCAGCCATGGTTCATAGGAGATTGATAATGTCACTACAAAACCTATGTTCTTTACCTATTTCAAACGGTACAACACAAAATACATGTACCTTCAAAAAGCATTTGAGAAAGTATCTACATGGAACACCAGATGACCAGAAAACACTCATCTAACAAGCCATCTCACATGCCTACTATCTAATATTAATATTGTTTACACTGGATCTTGTATCTCCAAGCTTAACACATATCATCTTTAATGGATGACTCATATCTGTCAAATCTATGAATGTTTCTCACATTGTACTGTCTCGTCTTGTCAACTGTGTTGTAACTTTTTTGTGGACCACAGGGAGATTTGTCACCTTCTCAATGATTGCTAGAGTTTCCATAATTGCTTGGCGTGGAGATCTGTCCAGCCAACAGAAGCAAACTGCAGGATGTAACTAAAGTGCCTGGCAAGCTCATTAGTGTTAAGCTGAAGCAGCTGCCTGATATATTGGAGTTATATCAGAAATTCCCCTTGATCCCTTTGACTTTGAGTTTATTTCCTTTGGCAGAAGTTTAGACCAGCAAGTGGAACAGAGTGAGAAACTCTTACATTTCCCATACCATTAACTTACTTAAAGGTGCACTTTGTAAAATTGCTATGAAGTGAAGACCCTTTAGTCTTTAGACCCTTTACTAAACTGAAAAAAAATAATAATAAATCATGGAATAAGCACAAAATTTGATGGATGAGTCTAGGTTCCAATCATCAGATCGGAGGATGAGGAACATTTAGACTCAACTAAGAAAAAAGTGGAATATGGGCAAGAATTGAAGTTTTAGTCTACAGAACTCTCATGATTGACTTGACTTACTGATAAATTGCATGCTTATTCCATTCTTTTTGATTTTTTCATTTGAATTTAATCACTCCTTGCTTTAATCAAACCTCAATTTTCCATTGTTAAGTGCAGCTATGTTAATGCTGCTCCACAAGTGGATCATGTTCTTAGTTTCTGACTATTGTATCTTGTTCTGTGGATTTTTCATGTACTGGTATATATCTGTGTTGATATGCTCATATGGCACCAAGGTTCATTTTCTGTTTCTGACTCACATGCTTGAGGAAGACGCTGAGCTCAGGGTTGGACTGTGGGTCGATGGTGGCCTGGTACACAGGCAGGAAGATGTTCTCCAGCATCTTACCAAAGTGGGGCACGAAGTTCCTGCCTCTGAAGATGTCACTGGATAAAAGAAGACCAAGCAAATTAATTCAGCATCATAGAATATACTATCTCTGAGTAGGATCAAACAGAGGATGAACTGCATGGGAAGTTGAACAGGATGTAAACTTACTAGATCCTGGGTACTTGAATCATCCATTTTAGGTTAGGGGAGAAGACTCTGTGCCTGACGAACCAGCTGGAGAGCTTGTTCCACTCATTGGGGTTGGAGCCATAGATGGACAGACGAGGCTCAGCATACTGGTACTTGGCATCCTCCAGGTCACTGGCTACTTCCTGGTTCATGTAAAGGTAAAATCAGGCTGACGTTCACATAAAATTCAATATATAAAAGATGATCTCTTTTGCAGATCAACACAAGGTTGGTCATTAGATGGATCCATGCAAGGAAAACAACAAGGATGATGACTACTGCATACTGTATGCATATTAGATCATGTGTGTCTATGAATTGGAGGTTGATAGGGAAGATTTACATAAATATGGAGCTTGAACTAGCAGAATTACAATGATCTTTTCACCTCTTAAAATTGATTTCTACAAACATAGCTCCATTTAATGTCTCTTATCTCATTATTTGACACTATAGTATTGTTTTTTCTTTTTTAACCTTGCACTCTTGTATCTTGTGGTGGCCTCCTGATTAATTAGTTACTATAATTTATTTTATGAGTGTGATGTTTGCTTTTACTAGTTTTTAAAAACTACTAAAAAGTACATGAAACATTTAATCACTGATCTATTGAATCTGACCTTGATGATTGTGGCGAAGTACTCTCCATTGATGTGGTTCTCTGTCTTCAGGTACAGGTCACGCAGTTCACTGGCCCCTACAGGGTTGTACTTGGCATTGAATTTATCAAAACGCTGGAAAGTTTGTCTGCCCTTTGAAGAAATAGTGAGGAGACAAGAAAAAATGTTACAGTTGAGGATGGTTCACTAAATAGATGGGAAGATAATTACAAACTCATTTTTCCATGAATGTTGCAATAAGTAAAGCTTATGAAGACAAGAAAATAAAGAGGGGCCTTTTAGTTTTTTATTGCAAAAGTTGGTGCCCAAATGGAGTTAGTGAATAGAATTAAATTGTAAAGTTTTTTTTTGGGATGTTTAAAATGTTCTTGACTGTAAGATAGGATTTTATGTCTGTATTTGATTAGTTGATTGAGTGGCATTTGTTTGGTCTGTGGGTCTTGAGGTAGTCATATTGGATGTCACTGAATATGTGTATTATGTTAATAGTAATCCGCAACCTCGATTAACAGCCAGCAAAACACTGGTCCTTGGTCCTTAATATTTAAGATTTGACCCTCTTCTCCAAGAGTATTTTATTCATTATTTAAACTCTACATAATGAAACATTGTAAGTGGGCTACTTGTTTTTTTTCATGTGTTTTTGACATGTATTGACATGTATTGACATGTAGTATAAAACGTACGGCATGCACGTCCAGGGAGTCAACGGTGAGGTCATAGGGATGCAGGTTGAGGGTCTCAAAGAGCTCCTTCATAGTAACTTCCCTGCCCTTCAGGTTGTGCACAACACGGTCAGCATCCACACGGTAAGACTTCTTGATGAAGCGCAGGAGGTGCTTCTGGTTCATGCAGGCAGCAGCGTGGATGTGGGTGTCTACCTGGAATGGCAGAGACATGTATTACATGTGATTTACAGGGCTGCTGGGTTCAGGTTATTGTGATGTAAAAGCTGTGCTTGGCCAAAAGAGGGAGCTGAACACACAAAGTATGCCTGTCAGTCAGATGTAAGTGAGAGAACTCATCTGAAGACAGAACAGAATGCAAAATCTGGACATTTAGAATAATTAATGTTCCCCTTCTGGTCACATTCTAACAAAATGAACATGACAGATCTTTTAGTCAGGTAGTGCTTGCTTCAGTTAACTGTTCAATTTCTATTGCTTAAAAAAGTTCTATAATAAATAAGGTGCAGGTTACCAACAGCACAGTTTTGAGAGTTGTATGTTTCAATTGCATACATATATATAAGATAGATAAATAGATAGAATAAAACCAGGCTTTTTGTCAATCTGATGATGTTAATTAAACCTCTAAGATTGACTTCCCCTTTCATTTGAAGACATTCAGGGAGAAATATTGTTGGAGACAAAATGCAAACATTTCATTTTTTGGTCATCCAACCCAGTCTTTTTGTCGATTTGTGATATTGTACCTCTTCTCTATGAAGTGGTCAGAAATGTAATCTTTGGGTTGTGTTTTTATGTTTTGAGGCAAATGCAGTGACCCTGGCCATGCTGCATTTCATACCAACCTTTCTGCAGTTGTAGAAGTCCCTGTGGGGGTTCAACTTCACCTCCTTCATCTCTTCCATCTCGTTGAGCATCTCATGCACATTGAACTTGGACATGAGGAATTTGAGACGGCGATGAGTGTAAGTCTTGCTGCAAAGCAGGGAGAAGCATTTAAATACCCAAATTCTACTGTATAGTACAGTACAATATGCAACATTCGAAAGCATGGGTTATTTACCTTCACATTATGCTAAGAAAGAGATATTAGTTAGTTATAGTTTTAATAAAATTTAACTATTCCTAATTATGATCCTGAAAATTGTACAATATTGATTTGCGCAGAAATTGGGTCTGGGAGACATTTTTAAAACTGTGACATTTTGATTTTAAAATTCAAAACAGTCGTCACTTGACCATGGCCTGGCCTTTTCCAGTATTTACACAATGCAAGGGACTTACGTTGGGCCCTGCGCGATGAGAGCAATGAGGAAGTTCATGTCATCGATGAAGGTGGCGTAGTCGGGGCAGGGCAAATCTTTGGGCTGGTGTTTGTCAGCAGCTGCGGTGTCATTGTATACGTAGATGACACCATCCTTCATACGAGCAACGTAGCCCAGGTTCTTAGGCAGGTCCTTGGTATCAAAGGGGTCTTCGCCGTTCTTTGGAGGAGGTGTGAATACTGAGGGTTGATGACACACATGAAATAAATGTACATTACATTCAAGACCTTTCACTGGGTGGGTGGGTGTGGTCCATGGTTGATGTCCATGGTTGAAATTATGATGAGGATGTGAACATCCTCTAGGAATGAGACACATGCTGACATTTCCTCATTTCATTTGCCTCTCTACCTGGCTGCAGCTGATCATCAGGCTTGAAGCTCTCTCCCTCGATGTCACGCAGGTATTTGGAGGCTGTCCGTGGGAAGCGCTGGTAAGCCAGCTTCATGTACTTCTCCCTGATGGTCATGGCACGGTACAGACCTTTGCAGGACAGCTCAAAGTCATCCATAGTCACCTGAATAGTAGATGTGGATATTTTAGATTGCAGATAGTTGGTGTTTTCACGTCACTCTAGACGCCCTGGTTTACTGAAACAGCTGTACATACATCTCACATCTTCACAATGTAAAATACACATTGATTGGCTACAAATCAAAAGCATTAAATTTGACAAATTTAAGCTCCAGAGAAGCAACTCCTGCTTTTTAATGTAAAACTGGCAGCCTCAGGTAATGTCTCTTTAACATTTCAAAGACAACCCCTTTTCAATTAAAGGAAAAAAAAAAAAAAATCCAAGACGTGTATTTCAAATACACATGATACTCTGTGTAAAAAATACAGCTTCAGAATTGTTGTAAGGTTTATTTTTTTCACTTTGATGGAGCTAGGCTAAAGTCTTTATGCTAAGCTGACACAAAATGCTAACCATAGGAGCTGAACCAGTGGATATACAGCAGTGAAAAAAGTATTGAACATCCTTTTCAGTCTGAGTAAGTCAGAAAAAGGGTATTTTCCCAAAACTTTGGAGTATTCCTTTAATGTGCTAATAACTGAATTGAACAAGGCTGCAAACTGTAAGAGCCGACAGTTCTATGCACCGTCTCTGTTTAGTAGTATTTTTTATGTATTTTATGTATTTTTATTTTATGTATGAAGTTGTTTTCATTCTGTGATATTATCCAATTTGTTGCTTATGTGGTACGCGCACTCAAATTTTCCTATGACAGATGTGAGGCTATGAGCATAGCTGAGATGGCAGCCAGCCCCTGTGAAGGATTTCTCCCTCTTTAAATGTCAGACCCACATTCCTGAAACCTAAACCCCGGCCTGCTCTCAGCTCTGTTACAGTTAGGAAGGGACTGGAGCAAGAGATCAGTGACCCAGAGACTCATATAGTCATTAAAGTGAAATTCAGTCACTTGGAAGACCATTTCCTTTGATCAACAAGCATAGTTTCAAAACTATTTAAAAACACACAGAGATGTAGCTGTAAACAACAGGGACAAAACATGACCACAGGTATCATAAAGCTAACAACCATCAATATGACAACAAGAAAATCAATTATATTATCATAAACGCAGTAAGCAGTAAACGTTTTTAGACTTGCCTTATCCTCATTTGACCTCAGTTTAATTCTACTTACTATGATGATTTTACAAGATGAAATCTAAAATGGTGGCAGAAATCTATAATCTAAAATAAAAAGGCAGGTAAACTTGGTTTAGATGGGTTTACCCTTCATGTAAAAAGGGCTAGGAGGCCTGTGTAAGTGAAAGGGAGGTTAGGGCATAGAGGTATGAGTTCTAAATGTTTATGAACTTTATGAACCGTGAAATTCTCCACTTTGTCATCCATAGTTATTTTTCATTTTTTAAATCAGATTGCACCCAGGGGCGCACAATAACACAGAGGGAAAGTGATGGATACCCCAGAGGCGTAGTCGCCAATGATGGCCACTCTTTGGAAATCAGGCACTTCCAGGTAGGTGGGGGTGTCCGCCTCCACCTTCCCCACAGGGGCTGCAGCTCCCTGGGAAGTGGCCAGGTTGAGGGAGCGCTTCTGCCTTTTCTTGCTGTGGAGGAGGAATGGTGAGAAACAGTGGTTGGTTTCATCCACTCATTGTCAGGATATTTAGATTGCATTTGTTGAGAATACCAAGTACCGTATATTGACCTGAGGTATATTTACATTCAAGTGCCCTTTTTATGGCTGCACAGTAATGATGTATTTGTACAGTTCTTACAGGGTATCCACAGGTCCTTACATAGTCTGGAAAAGTCTTGAATAAATAATCTAAATATAAAGCCTTAAAGATAAATGGCATGCCTTGAATACAGCCATTGTAGGTTATATCTTTCATCATGCAATGACAGATTTTGCTGTGCTGCTTGTCAGAATAATACAGAACGGGATTAGTAGAACAGTATGAAAAACATTTTTACTGTATCTGACTTTATTTCCCATTTAACTTCCTGGTGTTCTTTTTCAGATTTTCATTAACTATGTTCAACTATAAATTGGCAAGCTTTGCCAGGTTTGTTTCATTATTTTGCTTGTCAACTTGCTCAGAAATTCAATTCCTGCCAGCATTAAAAAGGTATTGGGAAGTTCTAAATTTGGCCTCCTGAAATCTGGACATGCTGTATCTTAAATATTCATTCTTGATATTTAGGTATGTGGTCTTCTAAAGAGAAACAAAAACTGCAAGAAAGGTCCTGGTGAATTCAGATCCAACAAGCCCCATGCAAACTGACCACAGATGTTCTTCCCATCTCACCGTTTCTCTGAATCATCTTCAGTGTGCAGATGATGGGCCATCTCATGGTGGAGGATGGGGCAGTCCTCAGCCACATCAAACATGGAGATCTCATCGCGGATGTCCTCATCTTTGGTTTCAGATGCAAAGACCTGCTCCGCGAAGGCCCGCATCTTATCATCGGTCTCTGTTATTCAGCCACAGATGTGCCACATATTAGTCACTAACATTTTGCAAATGATCAATCAAAACATCTTCTGTTTGCAGAACAAAGCAGACCAACAACATGCAGGACAAATTCAAAACAGACTATGGCCAAAGGGAAAACCACAAATAGGAATTCTTGATCACTAATCTATGCTGCATGAATATGATGCATGGTTTGAAATTCATGGTGATTGAAACAATTGGTGGATATGACACTCTACATCTAAAGTGAAACATACAGACTCCAGCACATGCGTTGTATACATGACTAAAACAGACTCTGCCAACACAACTCTGCAGCTCTGACCTCCAGTTTGAACTGCAAACACAAAGTCCCATGCGTGAAGATGAACTACAGCAATGTAGCTGTGACAAACAGTACACACAAAGGACATGACTCATTTGAACACAAGATGACGGGGTCTTCAGCTTAACTGAAGTATAACTTTAGCCATTTTCAAACTGCACCCCATTTTCCTAATACTGATCAATTCTGACAATCTGCTTCACTATAGAGCTTATGTTTTTCTTGCCTTGTCTTGCATCAGTTTTTATTTATGGAAAATAATGGGATCAGTGGTTGAAAATGGCCAAAGTTAACTTTATGTCTGTCTATTTCCAGAAATAGTCTTTGCATACAACTTTCACATGAAAGACAATGACATGGCACAGCACTATCAGCACCACTTGACCTGTCCTGTCTCCAGATCAAACTCTACATGTTACATGCACTTCTAACACAAGCACAGATAGAAACATCTTGAACCAATGATGGCCCCCTGGTTCCCTCATTCATTGATTCATTGTTTTTCTGTAATTATTAGCATGTAGCAACTTCTAATAAACAACAAATGCACGAATAAATGAACGGTAGACAAGTCAAAGCTTTCTATGCTAAGACAATTTGAGCTTAGAGACGATGACTAAAGACGATTATGGTTTCTCACCCTAAATACTTACTCTGTTGACCTGATTACACCCAGCAAGAGAGTAGGAGCACCCACAATGGAACCCAAAACAGAAAGTGTTGGGTTAGGAAAGCATGGGTTACATGGGGTTAATATGATGATTAAGGTGTTATACATAAAGATGCCATACTAATCTGTTCACATTCATATAATTATATAACATATAACTTTATGAATATAGTATGAGATTTTAGGGACAGAGACTGTATCTGATATGGCAAATATACAATTACAGTTACAGTTACAATATGAAAAATGAATACATGCAGTGATAGATGTTTATTGAGGTTACTAGTGCAAGCAAACATGTAAAAATACGCATGACCAATGGATACATTTGATGGTAAAAGGATAAGTGATTTTAATATAATATACAAAGTGAGGATGGATGGTAAAAGAAAAGAGACTGTTGCAATGATTGTTAAATTGCATTTACAGTTACTTTTTAACATAATGAGACAGTATAACCGAGTCATGGTTATTGCATCATGATGGCACATGCAGAGATGATATCCTGGTTTCAGTTGTCCCGAAGGAACAACAAGCTTGCAAAATACAGAAATCAAAAGGGCAGGATACTCTTTTTTTTTAGGTATAAGACCTGTGTCCCCACGCCCAGATGGTTTTGAATGTCAAAGAAGTCTTGTTTGGATACAGTTTTGTTGACTGGCAAAATCATTTAGCCATGGTACAAAAGTCAGTGAACTTCCTGGCCAAAGTCAATTATCAATTTATGTGTTCGCTTTCATTTGATGTTTGATGGGTGATGCTCTGGTGTAACACACCTAATGAATGCACTGTAGCTGAATGCTACACCATTCTATGATGTGGAGTAAAGAGCTAAGATCAATCTGAGAACCGACATTGATCATGAAGTGAACAATTAATCAATAAATGACGTCCACTTACATTGTATTCCTTTACATTCTATTTCATATGAAACACAGGAAGGAAGGAAGGAAGGTTACATGGTGATGTGAATCTCTCACGTCCGGACAAACCATGCATCTGAAATGCTTTGCAATTCTTTATCCAACCCCCTTAGGTAGTTTCTTCATCTCCATACTTACTTTCTCCCTCTGCTGAGTTAGCAAATGTCAGACCGGGACAGCCCAGGTTAGAGGGGAACAAAACAAGTGTGGTTATGTCAAAAAATGCAGCAGTAGCAAGGGGATCCAGTTTTTTTGGGATCTAGATCAGTTTAAATACTAAGACAGTGTTGTTTGCATTAGCCCTTCACACCTGCTTTGGCTGATCCTAAAACTTGTCTGTACTGACTGGATGACAGCATAGGTGGGAATCCTCTGTAGTTACATCAGAATACCACAGCCACTAGGAGCAGGGTGAGAATGACATCTATGTTTACACTGGGTCTCACATGCATTCATGCTTTACCCATAAGAGCAGCTGCTAGGACCACAGTGCTTCTGTTTTGTTCTCTTTTTTCCTCTAGGTGACACCAGTGTATTGATAACTCTTCCTTGTTTCCCAGTATCTGCTAAAGATCGGCCTAATAATCCATCACAATGGTTAAATAGAATTAACATCTTTCAAAGGATTTTCAGCTCCATATGTTAATTTTCTCACCAACATCAAAACCATTTTGCACTGGCATCATACTGCAAAAGGAACACGATAAAAACTTAAAAAAAAAAAAAAAAAAAAAAACGTACAAAATTGAACATAAAATCACTGCCTGATCTGAACTTGTGACACGTGACTTGGGAGAATGTGCTGACAGGCCACAGCCATCAAACATCCCATCTGTGTAAGGTTCGGCAAGGTTCAGCACCACAGCTGTGCATCAGCTCGTAATACGGTGACGATAACTATGTAACACATATCCAGGTTTCAAATGCTTGATATGCAGTCATGGGAGATTTCGCAACCACTCGTTTAATGCTTGCAGACAGATGCAGGCCCCAAGTTGTGCAATCTTGATGTTGAACTCTGCTGTTTTAACCAGTCAGTAATTTCCCAGGTGTAAGAACTGATCATACAACATAGGCTAATATGCATAAGGCAAAATGCATTTTTATGAAGGCGATGATATGCAGTCACTATACACTCCATATTGGGCTATATTCATCATATCCCAAGTAACCTTTCTGCTAAAGTTGCAAGGCCAATTCTCCTGAAATCCATTAGAACGTCAAAGTATCACGGGCAAACAGATGGGAAGTTCACCTGAACAGTTGCCGATGATTTGGTCCAGTGGAAGTGGCATGACCCCATCAACAAATGACAAACCAAAGTGAAGGGAATCGATCAGACAAAACATTCTATCTACATAAATCCCAATCCTCCTTACTTCCATCAAAGACAAAATGTCTCAAGCAGCCATGAGGGTGGCATTTTGGCAAAAAGGAGAATATTGTATGAAAATTGATCATGAGTTTGGCCAACACACAAAAAGCAGAAGAACATTGAGCCTGAATACACAGTTGGTGAAGTCTTTACTCTGTCACTTTTTATACTTAGCTGTGAAGGTAAAAAATAGCCCTTTAAAGATGATCACTGCCATTAAAACACGGTCACTCATCTGCAACGACCTTCCTTTAGGAGAGAGTCCATGTTCCAACACAGTCACTCTGCCTATACTCACCTGGCATTAAGACTTTAGGCATGGTGACGCTCTTCCACAAACACGCTCCCTAAGGACTGGCAAAAGCTGTTCAGCCACTGGGCCACTGTAGTGGGGAAGTGTGAAGCCCTGTGCTTGGCTTCTGCAATATTAAGCTCTCTTTGCCTCCCATGTAACCAGAGCCCGCTGTGCCCACACGCGATACGCCGAGACGCAACAGGCTCAAATGTGTGCAGCTCTATTTTAAGTTGTTAACGTGCACTGCAGGCTCACCGATAGGCACAGCATGTTGAGGAAGAGAGGGGAATGATGGTAACAGGCCTGCTATTATATAAGACGCTGATAACTGCACAAGGGCCTCTGCACATGGTCGCTGGGTGGGTGGTCATATGGAACAGCTAATGGAAACAACTTTATTTTTATATTTATATTTTATGGGAGATGCCTGGGTTTCCAAGCTTCCAGGGCTGTCAGAATCTATGTCCCTTTAAGGCTGCCAAGTGTTGATCAAGGCTTTGTCTATAAGGGCACAACCTAAGCTCCATGCTGCTAATCCACAGAAAAGTGGCACAAACCTAACCTTGCAGTGGGAACAGCAATTAAAAACAAACAAGGGTATTTAGTCACATTTCTTAGCCAATGAAGTCAATAGTCGTGTTTCTTAGGATAAGATTTTAAATGCTTGTGTTGTGTGAGCATGGCGGTGGAGTCACATTTGTAATGGTTCTAACTCTGTTAAGCCTGACAGCCCAACCTTGGAAACGTGGAAACCTTGAACTTGCTATCCTGTTTCTACCAACACAAGAGACAAATGGCCTTGGTGATGCATTTATGGAAGTATAGCCACCTAATACCTGTACTAAAGGGCCTAGTGGAGTTGTGACTCATCCTCAGAGTTTAGCTGCCCTAAAATACCAGGGGGTATCAGCATCCTGAGGGAGAAAATGGCTATGTTACACTGAAAATTCAATTTGCTGGAAAATATATGATGCTCTGGCTCAAGTTTCACTTACTTGACCCTCCCTGAAATTACTTGCTCTTACAATTTTGTCACTTGCTCTCTGTCTTGGATAACAGCGTACTCTGTTGGCTGAGCAACAGGGGAAATCCCTGTCTTCAATGCCCAAACTTTGCCATGGATGCTCACTTATCTAGTACACTTCTGCTCCTCAGTTTATCCTGCAACCTGCAGGCACTTATCAAGCCATCTATTTTTAGGGAACGTGATTCTAAATGTCAAGCCTCCCCTTAGGGCACGACTAGTTAAAGGGATCAAGTGAGATATAGTCTGAGGATGGAGGTGGTGGGTGGTTGGCAGTGGTCGGGTGACACTGATGCAGAAATTTAGACAGTTAAAATGATGCCAGGCCAACTTCTGCAACTTCTGAGAAGCTACTAGTGAAACAGGACACGTAGTAAACACAAGTAAATCATATGTGAAATGCAATTTAAGATGATAGTTAGGGAGGATAACTTCAAAATGTTTAAAACATGATACTGAAACTACAGTTTTTACACAGATGATAATAATTAAACAGAGAGCAGAGGCAATAGTTGCACTATTTCTAAAATCAGATGTAGGGATCATCCTCTAACAATAAATCATGTCTTTATGTCTCAGGTTAAGACTCAGTCGCCAATCTCAAAATAACTGACACAGATTTAGGTTTCAGACAATTTGCCAAATTGCTTGGTGAATAAAAATTCTTTGCTACATCTCAGTCCTTGGTTATCATTTGCTCAGCACTGTCAGCTGATGAAGTGAACTTAAGGAACAAACTGTTCTAGGCAAGTGCCAATGAATCCATTGACTTCTATGAATGGAACAATCTGCACAGTTTCTGCAGACACATCTTAATGTTTTTCCTCATGGAGCTAAAACACCATCAGCAGCTGGACATGTGGTTTACTTGGGCAGCAGGGAGCAGTGAGTCCAAGTGTCCCATCTCATATTACTCCTATCATCATCACCTCTTGGGATCTGGGACTGTCAGACTCTACCAAATTACAACAGGTGCTCCCCTGTCCAGTTGTCCGCATAGTGTTTGGGCATGGAGATGACTGTCCAAGTTTTCAACATTTCTAATCAAATTCAAAGATCATGGTGATAATCTAGATGGGACACTGAATCAGTGGACACTGAAACAGTTTTCAGAATGAGACAGAATCCAGCAGAGATATCTGCAGGATTATGTAGCAAATAACAAATATTGTATAAACCTATAATGATTCTGTGATTTATAACAATGTTTTGCTTGGTGTCAGTGCAAGTTGGAAAACATGTGAAAGCTCTGCCCTCCCACCTTCCCACCATAGAGTAACGAGACAGGAGCTTCCAAACATAATTCAAGCTCAAGTTTCACTCCGGTGTTACATTCAGCTTGAGGCATTGTCCACAAGTGTTGACTGTAAAGTATATTACATGCAACATCTTTTAACAGGGTACTTGATTGACATGGTATTAGTTCCAATGGAGTGACTGCACAGAGATTTAGATATATGGTACTGGGAAACTGAGCAGAGAAGAAAATGGATTTAGGGATATGATCAGGAAGCACAAAAAACAAGAAAGGCTAATCAAACATATGAGGAACAGGAAATCTCCATTAGAAATTAAGCACTGTGTTCATAAAAACCCATAGAAAAACCCGTATAATTACATCTCAGTTTACAAGAATGAATCAGAGTTAAGAATATTCAACAACACCGAGTCAGCAACGTATCTGTCTGTGCTTGATAGTGACCGTTTACAATACCAGCATGATTACATGTTCTGTTGTGATTGAAATCACTCTTCCTGTGAAAAAGATAAAGAGGAACACCCAGATCCAAGAAGAGCATACATAAATAATCTTGACGAGTGACCACAAGTACTTAGTGCCTGTTTGTTTTTGGGCAAAACAAAATTCTTAGCATTGTTGCGGTTTCATTCCATGACGCAAAGTCCCCACCTATTATCTGTACAGAAATAGGTGGATTTTTGGCTCTGTTTTCCACTGAACCTCATGCTTGCTCAAACTATACCTGCACATTCAACTGACCTACACTGGAAACTGGTACAAATGGTAAATAATGCATATATGCTGGCGCTTTTGGATGTTTTGTGCAAAACCTCACATTACATTCAAATAAAAGCTAACTTAATGCATCCTCTATGCATGTTGAGCACTGAGTTTTTTAATGAAAAAAATATTTAATTAATCTGTAGATGGTAACGGCTCGATTTATCAAACCAGACTCAACTCATCACTGATGTCCATCTTTAAGCTCTGCAACTTAGACCCTTTTTATTTACATTTAATTAGTTGACCATGTAATCAACACCATTTCAATAATCAACAGCCAAGCATGCCCACATCTGAGGCCCAATAAGGTAAAATGCATCAATCGTGGCGAGAGATAATGAGATAAAGTCTGGTCTTTACAGGTTACAGACATCTAGAAGTTCCTGTGAAAGATTTTTTTATTGTATATTTTATACATTCATATTCATTATATTAATTATACATTCATTGAGGTATATTTAAAAATACCTCAATGAATGTAATCTTTAGTTATTCATTATGCAAACCCACTTATTCCTATTAAGGATCACAAGTGTCTGGTGCCTATGCTAACAGGCATTGGGCAAAAGGCAGGGAAACTGATGACAGGTCTATAAATGTAATCTTATAACCCTGAAATAAAGACACTATGGTCAATGCAGGGCACTTGCTCTTTACATGTATGTCCAATCAGGGTGAAACTACCCTAGAACTGATTTCTGTTTGCTCTATCATCTTGGAAAGTCATTGAGTCATTACTTTCAAAGTAAAGAGTACAGACTCCAGTGTCAAAAACTCACCTCACTGTTCCTGAAGTATATATTTACTGTCATTTAATTTCATATAAATAGAATTAAGTTCTACTTTGTTTTTTAACCTTGCGCATTCCCAAACAAACAGGGATCTCGGCATGAGGGGTGGGCTCATACACTGTCTGCCAGTGGTGGATGCCTTTAGGAATTTTAATTGGTCTTAATTGCTCCACTGTTGCTCCCAACCAGACAGTCCACCCTAACAGAGGATTAGTACAGACAAGTCCCGCCATCTCTCGATAAAAAGGTATGTTCTTTAAAACTTATTTGTGTTTACTATTTATTGAAAATAAGTCCTGACTTCAGAATGTCCAAGAGAGCTTCTTTTATGTTTCTGTTCCATTAAGGGTTATTGATTTTTTCTAAGTATTGTGGATCATTATGTTACTTTAGCCATCTTAGAAC
This sequence comes from Holocentrus rufus, assembly GCA_900302615.1. Taxonomy (NCBI): domain Eukaryota; kingdom Metazoa; phylum Chordata; class Actinopteri; order Holocentriformes; family Holocentridae; genus Holocentrus; species Holocentrus rufus. The sequence goes on along the minus strand of OMLF01012640.1, from coordinate 12,992 downwards.
AATCTAGCTTCAACTGCCCTCAAGCCTGAGCAAGACAGAGTGGGCAGACAGATTACAGTGAATGGTAATGAGGGTCATTTGGCTGTCTCCACCACTTCCCTCATGGAGAGGGTATACCACTGGACAAAAAGCCAAGCATTTACAAAACTAGAAACTCATTTTCTCATCACAGATTTGCTACACAATGGAAGTGAAGGTGTCTGTGGATGGCGTCCCACGTGTGGTCTGCGGAGTTACTGACAAAACAACCTGTCAAGAAGTGGTCATAGCTTTGGCCCAAGCTCTTGGTGTGTATGCCTGTACCTACTGACAAAATAATCAAGATTTCTTGTTTCAAAATGTCAACCAAACTGACAACTACAATAACTTCAATCTGTTCAGGTCAGCCAGGACGTTACACATTACGGGAGAAATTCAAAGACTTTGAGCGGAGCATGACACCCAATGAACGGCTTCTGGAGTCACTTGAGAAGTATGGTCAGCAGGCCAGGGATGTTCAGCTCACTCTGCTTCACAATGGACCCTCTCTCTGGGATGAAATCAGCAGGGCAAAAGTTGGCAGATACCAGCCTTGCCCGCAGATGAGAAGGAAAGATGCAGGTGCCAGGGTGCGAAGGGGTAGCGGTCCGCTAAGTTTGCATCGTCGAAGCTTGCCACCACTGTCCCGTTTGCGTCAGGAAGCTGAGCAGCCACCAGAGGACCAGAAGAAGCCCAAGAGAAAATCTCTGACGCTCATGGAAGAGGCCTGGGGATGGCTGGAGAGTCTGGGTAAAGGCAAAGTTCACTATACTGCCAATGAAAAGGAGAGCAGTAAGAAGAATGATAAAAGGAATCGATGCTCCATGGATGTTTCTGTCACTGTTGACAAGGACACTTCAGCTCCAGGCAGTTTCTTGAGCAAAGTCAGAGGTCAAAAAAGTTTGAAATCAAACTCTGATCATCAAATGTCCTGCTGTATGGGAAATCAGACAAGGGATAAAGAAAACAGTCATCCAAAGAAAACTCAAGTACCAAAACCTGACAACCTGTCCAGGTCAAGCGGAGCTAAGAAGACGGAAAATGAGAAAAATAGTCTAAGAGAAACAATAATGTGCCAACTTGCACGTTTGCAAGATTTACAGCTCCAGATAGCACTTGTAGATGAAGAGATTAGGGAACTTGAGGGGAAAGAGGCGGCCAGGAAAGCTGAGCAGGAAGCCCAGCAGAAAATGACTGAAGAAGAGACTGAGCAAATCCAGTTTTGGAAGAATGAACTGAAGGCAGAGGAAGGTTACGAGAATGAGTTGCAGCATCAGTTCCTGGAGATGAGGCACAAGGCTGTGGAGTGCAAAGCCAAATTGGAGGAGTACAGATGCAAAATGCAAGGGCTTGTTTTCTCCGGGGCTCAGAAAGTTATTCAGGAATCAGAAGAAATTCCAAGAAAAGGTGGCACAAACAGTACTACAGAGACTCTGACTCCTTCAACTAAGGTCCTAAATCAGCACAGATCTGATCCAGACGGTGATGTAAATATTGACAGGAAGTTCCTGCCCAAAGAGGATTACAGTCCTCCTCATGCTCCAATTCCTCCCAACCAGATAAAGGAACGACGGCCCACAGGGCCCACCGAGCTCAGGGAGTGGTGGGCACGTTGGTCCGAAGCCCAAGGCGCCAAATCAGAGACTAAAAGGAAGGTGATGCATCGCTCTGAGCTCACAATATATATGGGTGGCACAAAGGTTTAAATGATGAATGATGGAGAGCAAAGAATCAACATGGGAAATGTCAGAAATCGAATTCATAAATCTTATCCATGTAATGTGGAAATAATTTAATCAAAATGTCAAAAGTATATTTCTCACAATGCCAAAAACAACAAAAACACCCTCCTGGACCAACATGTATGAAGCAATAAGTTTATATAGATGGCTTTACTTTGTGTTCATGCAGCGCCTACCAAGACTGCACTGTTTTCTCCAGTTTTGTCAGTTTGAGTACAGGATTAGAACCAATTGAGACACTAGATGGTGCTGAGACTTCGTTTAACAGCTCTGTGTTTACTGTTACTGTTGCTCTGTGACACTCAAATACTGCATAACACCCAAGCACCAAGAGATAACGATTTTAAGTGTTCATTACAAGGAATGTGCTGACCGAGCTTCACATCGATTAAATTGTCAGGTTGACCCATATGCCGTGTCCACCATTATTAAGTGCCACGCATTGCAAGTTTTCTGGTCTGCCTTGGGAACTTTATCTACCAGGTAAAGAGCAATGCTGTCAATGGCCTGCCAAGTGTGTGGCAGAAATGTTTGCTCTTCTAGACCTTGTCAGTTATTTTCTAGCTGCAAGTGATTAAGGTATAACTGTCATCAGTGTACAAAACATGTCTCTCTGCTTAATAAGCCACTTTTTGTCCACTCACAATGTCAATGGGCTGCAACATCCTCCTATATAACATGATTAAATCAGATTTTCACAACTGAATGTTACATTTTTTATGCAGTTAGAAATAAAAATGATTTGCATTGTGTCTCTAAAATAAAGACAAAAGATGTTCATGATTTTCATAAAACTTTAATTCAATTGTTTCATTCAAGACCATTAACAAAAGTACATAGAACCTCTGTATGTGGTTCAACTGGAACCCAGTGATCTCCAAAGTTGAAATAAATTGACTGTAACTTAATGTGCATAGAGGCACAACAGCTCACCCACCCATGTCTCCAGAGCACAACAATAGATATCCTGATTCTTGTTTTTTTTTTTGTTTTTTTTTTTACTTAATTATTTCTAATACTTTGTTACCGTTCCCCTTCTTTAAGTTAAATTTGTTATATTTTGAAGTTTGAATCTTTCACTAAGAAATAAAGCACACATTACATACAGTATATTTCAACCCACAGGTATTTGGGATGCATACCAGTATTATTTCTACTAGGGAAAAAAAGCCACCCTAAGATTGTTCTGAATATTTTGGCGGTTGGCTGGGGACAGAGGATACATCTAATTTTTTTTGTTTTGCTTGTAGTTTTTAGGCACCTTATTCTTACTTTATTCATTATTAGCAGATTGAGTTTCAATGAAAAAAAAAGCAAAAAATATGTGCAAGGGAAAAAAAAAAACATAGTATAAAAGAACTGCGGATATAAGATGCCACAAGGAATTCTGCACCTGGGAAAATTGCTTAAGTGGAGCATGTGAATACCAAAAAGGTATCTAAAGGCTCCAGATTGGTAAAAGTAAATCCCATTAGATTAACTACTTTGACATTCACATACATCTCTTTTCCTCTCTCTCACGCTCACACACAAAACACACACATACACCATGCTTTCACTTCAGCTCTTGAATAAAGCATTTTAAAACTGCTCAAAAAACCGAGCAGAGAAGTATCCTCAGTTTAAGCTCGCACATATGAGAAATATGATCCTCCTTATGGAGGGAACTTCGCTTTGCTTTATGTGTTTTGTAGGAAAGCATACAGTAGTGGAAACTTGACAATGAAACCATTTTAAGTTTCCATGAGTAAAGGAGCAAAACTATAGGGGAAAAACAGAGCAGATGCTCAAAATACATGCCAGCAGTCACACTCATTCACCCACACAAAGGACAGATTGCAGGTGCAGAATTCCAGACAAAGCAGATTCATAAGATAGGGACAGAGACAGACACACAACCGTCACTCTGATTTAGAGGGACAGGGCCCTCAAAAACAAATACCTCCATTACACACTATAACCAATTCTAGGATACATCACACACGCAAACACCCAGAGATCCCATGTATACTGCAGTGTTAACTCTGTATCAAACATCATACATGGGAGGCAGGGAACTGTGGAATGAGAAAGTTCCCTTGCAGTTGTACACAGGGACAAAGGTTACACATGCCGGTTACTGTATGTGTGCACGTATTATGTGTATGGGTCTGTGTATGGGTCTGTGGGTCTGTGTATGGGTCTGTGTGTGTGTGTGTGTGTGTGTGTGTGTGTGTGTGTACAAGCATGTGTCAAATCAAAACTCCCTTTTCCCCTGCCGTTGCCCATTGGGATAGCATTCCATAATTTGAGCCCACCAGCACGAAACACGGTGGGGTCTATTGCTCAATCAATAACACCAGGTTGGCGAGTCTTCCGCTCCACATTGAAGCCCTGTACAAGAAAAGATGCATTTTAGTTACTTGAAACTTACAAGACACAACCTATTCCCAGGGTATCTGCAGGTCTCAGAAAGGCATAAAAGGGTCTTTTTAATGCTGCATGGAATTGTAGATAAAACTGAAATAAAGAAATATTTGATTGAACATACATGCTCTGGGAGCACTGAACCCCAAACCACACCTCCGACCAGAACAGTCTCTAAAACTGGCTGTGCAGCTGTTCTGAGGTCACTAGTGAACATGAACCCCACAATACTGTCCCTGTGATGCAGTGTGATGTTGGCTGTCCAAGACGCCAGTGTAGCTTTGTAGCCTGTGCAATACTACTGTCAACACAGCCTGTGAAACAAGCCACAGTTTTCAAATACAAAAAGTCCAATATAGTGCAGACACAGCATCTATTGGATTCCAATAAAGTATTCAAATATATCATTGGTCACAGTTTTGCTCTGGTTAGAATGTTTAAAATGTTAATTAACCAGACAACGCCAAACAACTTCAACTGTAAATGAAAGATGGAATTATTTGTTTTCACTGTTTTGTACACAAACAATGCAGAAGTGTGGAGTTGCATCATAGAGTAGAAGTCTGCCCAATGTTACCAAATTGTGGACCAATTGCTGGCAGGTGGCACTCTGTAAACTGGAAAACACAAGCTTACTCTGTGGGCTTTCAGTGTGTTCAACTGTGCTCCCTGTGATCTTGAGGTTCATAAAGCTCAACACTGAGTAATCTGATGAAAAGACGACATTTTGGACAAAATCACCTCATCCGATGGCTAAAATTTGGAAATGTAAAGTGACAGTACAGACATTCTTTAAGGACCTGTAAATACCCTCATTCCATCTGCATTACTTTATTGTAACACTGACAAACGTGGCAGTGACAGTGCTGGTGTACCTTTGAGTTGTCAGGACCACGGGGCTGCCTCACGATGACCAAGCGGGGGGCGCTGGCATCGTCGAGGGTGATGCTCTTCAGTCGGTTCACCAGACGGTCAGGGCGTGGGGTCACCACCGGCTTCGGTCCTTCACTGTAAGGATTGATGCATCATGTGGGTTTAAGTTAAATTTCCCACCATGCCACTTGGAAAAGCTACCAAACATTCAGCTGATGAATTTCACCCAGCTTTAAACTGCAATTCTACCGATATGACAAAAGTATAAAGCACTTTTATGTCAATGCACCTGGCTACTTGTTACAAAACTCCACACAAGTCACTAAAACCTCGGGTGTACTTGCCTGACTCTGCGCACATTGCAGGCACTACATTTCCCTGTGCGTTGATTGAGGATAACTGAGAACTCCACCTCATCCCCAGTCTGGAGCTCCAGGCCATCCTGCACCTCTTTTACATGGAAGAACAACTTCTTGCTCTCACCAACTTCGTATGTGATGAAACCAAACTGGGGGAAGAAAAAGACAGCAACCTCAACATCCTGATCACTCCAAAATGGCAGCTTCAACATTAACTGTAATACTTAGGTTTCCAATAGGATTCAAGATGTCACTGTTTGTAAAACCCATCCCTACCTGGTCCTTGACACACTCCACCAAGGCTCTACGCTGGGGAACCACATTACAAGCCATCTTCTGTCCAGTCTGGGCTATAGTGCACACCTGGAACTTCACCATTTCTCCTTTCTGCAAACAGTCTGCCTTGTTTGCCATGCCCATGATGCCAAAAGGATAACTCTGGCCTTTAGTTGCACCTGATTAAACCAAGACAGGTGGAGAGTCATTTGTGTGCACCCAAATTTCCACCATTAATAAAGTGTGCAACAAAGTTAGTCAATTATTGTCATAACTGAGCCCCACCTTCCTCTGTGACCTCAATAAGTCCTTGGTACTCTGTCTGGGAGGGATCCACACTGCGCAAAGGACGGATGACTTTCCCCAGCATCACTGTCGCCCCCACATCTTCACCAGTGCCATTCACTAACAGAGGGACATGACACATCGTTTTCATTCATAGGGACTCAAGGAAAACCATTGCATAATAAAGCTGAATGTCATATTTTGCATCGAAAGAGTCCCGCAAATGAAAACTAGCTGGAATTCAAATCCATCCTACCTGCTGCCACTTTGGTAACCTTCTCAGCACTGACTTTGTTTCCTTTGCCCTTGGAGAGGGTGTACTCCACAGTGTCGCCAAGCTCCAAGTTCTCTAAGTCTCCACACAGCTCACTGGGGAGCACACAAAATAAAATACAATGAAATCTGATCAACAGATCCTGAGCAGTAAATTAAGTTATGGTTATCTATGAATGCCTAAAATAAATGATTTCTTTTCCAGAGCAACCTGGAAACCCCTATTTTACCTGTAGTGAAAGAAAATCTCTTGGTCATGATTGGCAGTCTCAATAAAGCCAAAGTTGTCTTTAAGTGTGGCCACAAATCCATGCAGTCTCTTGGTGTTGGCGTTGTTGCGGTTGAGAATTCGGATGGAGACTGCACTCTGCTGGCCAGTCCTCTTCACTTCATTGATGGAGAACTCCACCTAGAGGACAAACAAATTGACACAAGTCACACACAATTTTCCTTAAGTTTAAGCAAAATGACGATATGTAATGAGCAGCTAACTATACAGCACACCAACTCTCTCCAGTGTTTTTTTTTTTTTTTTTTTTTTAAACCAAGCTGATGACTCAATCCTTTCCCCCCAGCATGCTCCATATTTGAAAGTTTGAGTGAAATGACCTTCACATCTATAACAAAAGAAATATTAGATACCTTGTCTCCCACCAATGGGTGGCAGGATCCCTCTAGGTCCTTGGCATGATATGAAACAGTCAGCTTTACTCCACAGTCTTCATATGCAATCGCTCCCTCCTCAGCTTCCTATAGAGGGTGCAACAAACCAGCCAGTGAAACCACTGAATAACTTTTCTCATGCTGGTGATGAGGAGTATTGAACCATGTTGAAAAACCAGATCACTCCTTTCTCAGGCTGAGCAATCTCAGTGGACTCTTCAGTGCAGGACAGTGTTGATTTTCAGTCAGGGTAATGTATACACGTAAAGTCTCAAAAAGAGCCTCAAATGATGCATCTTAACACGAGTAGTGTATAAGATCAAAGTTGGTGTACATTTAGGCAATATGAGCATATGAAAGACACCAGTGTATGCAATGCCACATTCTTTAGCGCTAAAGTTAGTCAGCATTGGCTTAGTCTACTGCAATGGTTCTGCCACGAAATGTTATGAGTTGTAGCCTACAATGTAGGGCTGCACAATTACTCATAACTACTTTAGTTTCAACAATTAATTGTTAACAGTTCTGCAGTGCTCAATCATTTGATTTGAAATAGAATACACCCAGTTAACAAATTATTTTATTTTCCTTCCACAGATGGAACCACAATGGACAATATAATTACATCTGGCATTTCTCCTAACAAAGGACTGAGCTGGCTGTTTGCTAGACAGACAAGCAGCTTTGTGTTTGAAACTTAGATCATGGATAACACACTGATTATCTGGCATTTCATCAGCCTGAATTTTAATGTGAGGTTGAATCAAAAAATCCTGATAATCAAGGGGCGTCTCTGTCCAGCATGTCAACATGAAAGGTTTCAAGACAGACAGATCCATTTTTGGGCAATATTTTGGTGACAATCCACGTGATGCTATTGATGAAGTTCCTTTTATCATTTTCGATCTAGCTGTTATACCGAGATAATTTAGATTGGCTCCAATTTTTTCTTTTAAATTTGAAACTACAGTTTATCTGGATATAACCAATTTAGTCTTTTTTTTAAAGGTTACCTGAGAGTGTCATTTTTTGTGCATACATTTAACTCTGAAAGATACATATTATTGAAATTTCTACAGTCACTTAAGGATATCGGTGTTCTCTTCTAATAGCTAACCTATTTATGAAACTTATCTAGTGGCTCCTCTCTGAAGGAAGTGAAGCCATGTCTGGAAATGAGTTCATGAATGGGGAAAGCTTACAAAGTCATGGTCATAAAGCTGAGATTCTGCAGGTTTGATTTTAAGGAGCTGCAGTAACGACGACTAAATCTTCAACTTGCTTTGGGGAACTGAAAATCCCAGACTCATGTCAGCCTGCCGAACTAATCCAGCTAACTCAATTATCCATGGACAAGGAACAGGACCCAGATGATTCAAGATAAGATGAAACGGGGAAATTAGGTTGTTTCAGTGGCAAAAGTAATCATTCAGTGTGGAAAAGGATACAGAAATAGAGATCTAAAATATGAAAATCAATATACAAAAAATATATATCTAAAATTAAACAATTATAGATGCAATCAGCAATAAAGCAAAAGACCTTTTAGTATTTATGGGAGAAAAAAGATTTTTTTCAACGTTTTAAGAATTGGGAGCACTAGGTGTGTTATATTGGAGAATGTGTACAGTATCAATTTGCTAATTACATATGTAAATAATGGAAATATAAATAACATAAATAAAAAGATACATTTTTGGCATCTGGGAATCCATAACTGACATGAGAAAATAATTTTGATCTTACACCGGATCAATTTTTTCCCCGAACCCTGGTAAATAGGCTCATTAAGACACGGTGGGCATTACTTCAACTGATAGAACACTGTCAGCGCATTGATTCTATATTAACATTCAGCTCCATATTCCCCAGGGCCACAGTGAACAAATAAGAGTGCAATAAGCTACAGTGAACCAACTGCTGCTGGGGATCAAGAATTTAAGAAATCTATGATATTTGCTAGAAAACCAAATATGATAGTCACTGGGCAAACAGTGTGAAAATGCTATAATTATTTCTCTGATATAATAAATTATGGGAAACCAAGCTATTCTACCAGTCTATAAACACATTGCCCTGTAAACAGCCCTTCTTACTAACTGTTAAATCAAGTTTCCCCTCTAGTGCTATATTGTTCTCTTCATTATCTGCCTGATTCAGTTAAAAGGGTAACTGTTGTCCATACTGGGATACTACAGAATGGGGACTCCCTTTTTTCTGAGAGCCAACTGTGAAGAGGCAGGCCTTTTAGGCATTTTGGGTCCAAAATCTCAATCATAACCTGCTCCACAGCAGATTACCATAGTGATCTACCTCAGCTAAAAGTGAGCTGTCTTCACGACTACTACTATTATTATTTAAACTACTATTTATAGGAAAGTAAATTGCACTTGACTTTCTAGGAGGAGAATATAAGCAAAATTAGGTCAAACACTGACCATATTATTTTGGGCACATTTCCAAAACTTTATAAAATGAAAAAAGCCTATAGGGACTGTTTTGGTCAAAAAGAGCGTTGGTGTTGTGGAACCAGTATGTGAATAGTATTTCCACACCATTTCACCAATACGTCTCATCCTCACAGTGAAATAAACCAACAGAACTGTGCTTTTTTGATTTTCCTCACTGAACAGATTTTTCTATCCTCTAGCGAAAATGTTCCCTGCAGCTCCCTCTCATGTACTACTTAGACGCCGTCCTCTGTCTCCCCCTTGATTTCAGGATGAGCTTCACTGATGTGATTATCCAACAAGGGACAATCAAACATTGATTTGTTTTGTGAGCAATCTTAATCCAAGCATGTGAAGAACCCCAACATAAGATTGAAGTGGCATGTTAATTCAGAGAAATTCAACTGCAACTCTGAAAATTATAAACTAATTCAGAAAAACTAAAAAGGAAAATGTTGGGTATCAAAAGTTTTATGCTGCAAAACAATGAAATAGCTGCTCCCAAAATAATGATAATCAGGACATAATTGTGCAGCCCTACTAATATCAAACCAACACTTGAATCAGTGATACAAACTTTGCTTCCATGTTTCTAATGTTAATTGGTTACACCAAGACCATGCTGTCAACTAAAGAGACAAGCAGGCATTTAGTGCGCAGGAGGCCTGCAAACACTGACCTTCTCAACAGCTTTACCCTTGAGAAATAAGAGAAACAGACAGTGTGGTATGTTACTGAAAGCCTCTAAATGTTCTCTCACACTACATTATTTGTTAATTTTTGAATTTGTCATAAAGTGATTACGCTTTTAGGAACTGAGCTCATAGAATCATTTCTCAGACTAAATGTGAGTATCATATGTATGCACCGAAAAAGATTTTCTTTAGAACACGTGCAGCGTTATCATTTCTGTGAGATGGCTTCATGCAAAAGATCTCAGTCCTACCTTGTCTTTTTTCTAATGAAGAAAAGTAGCATGAAGGAGAGGTGGTGGTTTAGAGGAAAAAGCAAAAAGTAATATTAGAGCTAAAAGTAGCCACCAACTCAAACTGTTGAGGACTGGGGGGTTTTGGAGAATGTTGTATTTGAGTGCATTGGGGGTCCTATACATTTAGGAACAATGAGGGGAAAAAGGATGCTGAGGAAGAAAAAGGCAGGATACATAACATGTAATATAGTGTACCTTCTCCTTGCTCTTGGTGGGACTTGCATTTTTTGTAGGGGCTGCCATAATTTCTTTCTCCACCACACCCACAAAACGCTGCTCAGACTGGGTATGGAAAGACACGGTACCCTTAGGCAGCTTCTTGATGCGCACTGCATGGTTCCTCTGGGCTGACAGCATGTCCTTAACAAGGACAAAAGATACCTTAGTTTGTTATCCACAAATACTTATTTTAACAAAAAGCCTGCTAAAGTAATAATGCTGAATACAAAAAAAGGAAGAGTTTATATAAGGACTTACAGGCACAACTGTGAACTCCACTTCATCAGAGATGTGCAGTTGGCTCTCCTCTAGGACCTCACTGAAGTGGAAAAACATCCTGGCGTCGCGATCCACACACTTGATGAAGCCGAACCCATCACGCATGGCAGCAATCACCCCCTTGAAGACAGAAAATAGCATGAAAAAAGGTTATGCATCTGCATATATATATCGGCTTCAATTTACATGACTGATTTTAAAGGACATTCACACTCATTGTTAAACTTTGTCTGTATAATGACATGACATATCGGATCACTTCATGATATAAACTTCACATCATTTATTTTCTTGCTCCTTCTTATTCCTCACCATCTCGCGGGTCTCCTTGGTGAAGCTGAAGGTGTCTGAGAGGATGTCGATGTTGGTGGCCCGTTCCAGCTTGTCTCTGCGATCGGTGGAGATGTTGAACTGCACGTGGTCTCCCTCCAGGAGGGTCACCTTGGACTTGGTGTCCTTCTCCCCAAACAGCAGCTCTTTGTCGGTGAAGCCGATCCTGGCATTGATGCGACCTGGCAGTGGGTCGTTCTGCGGAGGTGGAGGGATTGAGTTTGTTGATGATGGGAGCGCCAGACATTCAGATATAGTTGAAGACGAGTGGAGATCACAGCCAACACCAATTAGATCAGCCAGACTGTTAAAATGTGTACCTGGTTTTTGGTTGGAACTTTGGGGATGACCTTGATGACTGTGCCTTCAAACTGCTCGATGCTGATGTCCTCAAAAATGACTGTCCCTTGGGGGAGCAGTCTCACATCTGTGGCCACTTCTTTACCCTGTGGCACAAAAAGATGACAAGACAATTCATCCATTGTTAAACGAGAACTAATCAATTGTCGAGCATCTAGAAATAACTGATTACTGGACTTGTGATAGAGGTGGAAAAGATCAGACTGAACCACAACCCCATCGATGGCACAGCTACCAGACACGTACATTTCTGTCTTTGATGGTGAACTCCACATCATCTCCAGCCTGCAGAGCCTCCAGATCACCTTTGAACTCACTGTAGTGGAAGAAGATCTCCTTCACCACGTCGGCCCTCTCAATGAATCCAAAGGCCTCCTACAAGACAATATGGTTCAACACAACAGATTTGTCGGCTAAAAACTGAGGACGGGGGATCTATAGTGGCATAGATGGTCCTTACCTTTGTGGCACACACCACACCCTGGCACCTCATTTGCTTCTTCTTCACTAGGTGAATATTATGGGCACTGACTGCACCAGTACTGAAATATTAAAGAAAAACACCATCAAGACAGTGAAAACGTGAAATTATTGAAATTATCTGACACTATGAATGAGGGACTCACTGCTTGTTGGTCTCCATGTAAAAGCTGACTTTATCTCCAGTGTCCAGGTGGATGTTGCCCTCCACATCGTCAGGGGTGTAGGTAAGATAGAACACTTCCTGTGAGGAGTCATAACCATTTCAAGCTTTAGAAAGGGGGTCAGGATAAACTCATTTAAGACTAAACCCAGGTCATATTCAAGACCAACAAGACAGAGGAAGAGGCACACAGATTATGTGCACCAGGGATGGGCAACCGTGTGTTGTGCAGGGCTGAAAGTATGCAGGTTTTGATTCCAACTGTGGTTGAATGTCCTAATTAGAAAAATACCGTTGGCCGTTCCCCTGCCCATCCCTGACAAACATCATCATGATGCGGATCCAGGTGTAAGAGAACATTTACAAAACCACGACAAGCATGGACCAAATGATAGATTTGTCTTATCTTCCTTAAGGCCTAAAAAGTGACATCAAGAGTGAAATCTCGCTCTGTATTTATCATGTTTACATTTTTGTATTTAAGTGAGAACCAGACTTGCCATAAGGAAAACTGAATCACTTCTTACCCCATTTCTCTCATAACAAACACTGCCAGTGGGAACTTGGCCAGGAGCCGACTTTCCATCCAAGTGCGTTGGGATTGCTGAGACAACCTACAGGACAGAAGAAATCACAAGTGGTACAAACAGTTAAAAGAGGCCACTGGAGTCATTCTACACACTGACACATAACTGTTACTTGGTAAGTCTTGGGTTGAATTATTGTAATTACATGTGGCTGATTTTCAAATGTTTTCATAGTAAATACGAAGAGACTTTTTGTGTGATCAGACAAAGCTGTGAAAGCCAAATAGTGGAGAAAACAAGT